>PVIJ01021742.1:0-17809 GCA_004024925.1 Scalopus aquaticus
TTCACCAGAGACAGAGTGGGGAGCAGAACTGGCAGATCTACTGAAATACACTGCTGAGGGAGCGGGCAAGGCAGGAGAGGTCTACTGTGCCATGTGGGAATCTCCCCGGCCGGGCATCGAATTCATGTTGCAGTGTCTGCAGATAGCTTCATAGGCTGAGACTTAACCTGTTGCACCACCACGGAGACCCTCCTCTATATGATTCTTGCTAAGTCCTGAGAACAGTTTCCTCCATCATCTATTTGGTCTAGGTTAGAAAGATTCCACTAATCCTGGGTTAGTGCACCATCTCCTGTGCTATTTTACACCCCTGAATTAACCTTTACAGAAAGTCCCTTTGTAAATAAATATTCCTGAAAATATGCCAGTTTGAATGTTCATTCTCTTTCCTGGGAGGGTCCTGACTGATACATATGGCCTCTGGGCCTCTTACACTGTCTGCCAAACATCACTCTTCCGGTGATGGCTAACTTATTGGATCCATCACTTAGAAGCCTGCTTTATCAATCCACCCTTTCTGATATAACACTTCTGATCTTGGACATGAACAATGAGTTAGTCATTGAACCAAGTGTTAACGATTGAATGTGTACTAAGTGTTACTAGTCATTGGAGATACAGCAGTTTCTGTCTTAAAGACTTCATCATCTAAAGGGAAAAATAGACAAACCAAATTAAAATTTGATGTGGCAAAAACCAAGTCAAATGTTTCAAAACACATAAACCAAGGTCAGATCACTTCTCTGCTTGACCCTTTAACAAGTCTGAAATCCTTGTCCCTGGTGAATCATGATCCCTATTCTCAAATAAATACTTTGTTGATCATATTATAGCCTGAGTATTTCTTAGTCCATAAAATACTTGAGTAAATTTGTGCTAGTGGAAAGCCATATTTTTCACTTGTTTGGAATAAACATAATGTTTAACATAAAGATAAAAATAACTGAGCCAGAGTTATCCCCTGAAACTAACAACATTTTGGCGAAAGGAAAGTTAATGATTATAAGTGTGCATGTCTCTGTCTTCATTTATAGAGTACAGAAATAACAGTGCTCAGAAAATTGCTTCAATAAAACAGACCTAAGTTATTTTTATAGATGAAATTAAATTAATGAAACTTCTCTGTGATCTAAGGAGATAAAGGAATTAAAACATTTTAAATTTACCCACAGCAGTACTTACTATAGTTATTACATAGTTGAACTTGATTTTTTTAATCTTCATGTGAAAAACAAGTACAACCCAGATCTCTCCATCCATTTTATACCCTACTAGTTTTGCTATTACAATAATAAATGTTTTACAGATAGCTTTTCTATTTTACTCCTTCAAAAATATTATATAGAGAGCTGAAAAACTTACCATTTCGAGAAAGTTTCATTTCCCTAAGGCCCCTTGATCAATGACCAACCACAGCAACAACAACAAAAACACAAACGATTTGGCCCCTGTTGCCCTGTTTCAGTCATTTGCGTTGACTGACTTCATTCATCAGCACAGGTTGTCTCAGAGGCAAGGAGCAACGACTTACCTTCCCACACCCCAGCACAGCTACTTGTGCAAAATGAACCTCTGTCTGTGTCTTATTGTTCATTTCCATTGTATTCCAGATTTCAAGTCCTTGATACCTCTCCCTAAACTATCTTAAAATCACTCAACTAGTCTGCCTCTTAACTACTTTCTACAAGTAGTTCTTCACATCACACAGTTAGATTCCTAAAATCTCACCTGAGGGTTAATGAGATTCCTCAAATCCATTCTTTTCTCACCTCCTGCAATAGCTTCTGTTGCCCACAGAATAAAACACAAACTCTACTTACTAGTGCCCCCATAATTTAAGTTCAATGTCCTTCATATTTATCCCCATATCACTCGGTGGCTCCCCTTCTCCTCATCTCTAGCCTTGCCCTCCCGACTCCCTGGACGTGCACTGCAGTTTTCCACACTTGCTGCAGTTTCCTCTACACAAAATACCTTTCTTGTTCACCTCAGCATTTTCAAATTCTGCCCTTTCCCTGGATCTTGATCTAGCGCACTCCCAAGTGATAAACGTAACCTCTTCTGCATCTACATACTAATCTACCTCATTTTTGTTTTTCTTACATCCACCATCACAGGCTGTCCTGCAGTATGGTAATTTTTGCACCTGAGGACAGACAGCACCTCAGCATTCATAATACAAAGCTTTTCTCATACAAGCAGAATTGAACTCAAAGGGACCAACCCACAAGGAATCAATAAACTGGTAGAGCACAAGAAAAGTGAGTCTCTAAGCAAAAAAAGGTAATGAAAAAAACAATTCCATTCTTTTCAAAATTTTTATTTCAAAATCTTTGTTTTATCCTTCTGGGACTCTTACAAGTAAAAGTTGGAGGACTGACTAGAACTGAGTTATGGTGTCAACAAGCTTTATAAAATTAGCATAATGTCCAAAGCAGTGTGGACCAGAATTGTCTATGCACATGCCAATAGTCACAGAGAGACTACCTATGTGTGACTCACCTGCCATCAACCTGCAGACACTGTGAGAGATGGGAGGAGCTGAGAGCACTCTGTGGCCATGTTGACAGCTTCTCACCACCTCCATTCAGGAAATATCATGCAGGAAACTGATTCTACTTATCAAAGTCACCCGACCAAGAACCATTGTGAATCTCCCCAGTATACAGCAAAAAATACCCACACTACCCAGGGTAACAAATACCATGTGCCCGGGTGAATTGGTGGTGGGCTGCCCAAGGGGAATACAAAATGTAAAAGACATAAATAACAATTAAAAAAAAAATACCATGTGCCCATAAGAGAATAGCTATAGAGTATCATGATAAAGGGAATGGCTTTGGGTTCTGACTATACCTCTTACTTTGGGAAATTTACTAAACTTATCTGTGCCTCAGTCTCCTCAAAATTTTCTCCCTTCTATATCATGCTCAGTGAAATAAGCCAGAAAGAAAGAGAAAAATATTGAATGGTGTCACTTATTACAGGAATCTAAAGATACCAAATAAGAGAGAGATATTCAGTGAGGGAGGGGGAAGATAAGGGTTCAAAAGCGGCGAGAGGGGAGCACAAGGGACTATGATGATGGTTCACTGGTAAATCAGTGGTAGGTAACCCATAGTGTAGGGAATACACTATAATGTAAAAGATACAATAACAATAAATATTTTTTTTTAATTTTTCTCCCTTCTTGAAGGGGGGTAATAGTACTTACCTTTGTTTTCAGCAATGTTGCAAACATCATGTAAATTACTTAATTTATATGGTGAAATATGATAATGACCAGGGAACGCACCATCAATAAATTCACTACTACCATTATTGTTGTTTCAGTTAATGGAAATATATGAGAACATAGCTGAAATCAAGAATATAACAAAGATGGCAGCAGCATAACTCATCCTTCATTGGGAACATCTGTACACTAATCATGAAGAGCCAAACAAAAGTAATAAAATCCAGATCTGTGCTCATCAGCTTCATCTGGCAAAAGTTCCAAATATCTTTTTCATGAGAGTTAATGACTTTTCATCTCACCTCCAAGGAGAGCTCTTTCACATTTAATTTATCCAATATTTTCATCCTATTATCCATCAAATCTTGAATGGACTAATTAACATACCAACTATTGACCTGGCACATTCTATTCCTTCCACCAACAGTTTTTTAGGGAAAAACGAAGAAGTGAAAGGGAAAGACAGGGGCTTAAATACAATCAGTGATGAATGTGGGCAAAAGATGAACCCCCAAAACAAGGCAAAAATACTATCATGTGATTATCACTTTTGCAAAATCAATTATATTGATTTTGGTGAACAATAAAATGAAGGATGTATTTGAAGTTATGTGTTTTTATCAACACAGCATAAGAAGTGGTGAGTTGAATTTCTACAGCTCTTGAGATGGTATCTCTATCTCCAAATGGAAAAATAATCAACATATTCTGTAAAATAGCATTACAAGAAGTCATTTGATTTTTAGCAGAAAAAAAAAATCTTGGCTTTCATTGTGGTATTTGGAAAGTTGTTTTAGAGTAAATTTTATTAGCCCAAAAAAGACAGTAAATGAGCATCCCAGCTGTTAGTCCATGAAATAAAGCAATGTGATCGTCTTTCTTGGAGTTTTTTCCTGCTTCACTATAAATATTTAACTATCAAAGGCCAACTGGTCCTTCCCAAAATTCAATTTTTAAACTAGATTAACTTTAAGGAGTTGAGCTTGAAGGGAAAGTGGCAGTGTTCCCAAAGGGACAAGGTATACTCGCATATTTTATTGCCTGTCTTGACACATTTGACTGCCAGAACAATTGTTTTTCCACATCTATAATTCATATCAGAAGTATATTTTCTTAAAAATATTTTTTCAAGTACAGTCAGAAAAATGCCTGTTGACTCCCTAAGTGTCTCACACTCATATTGTGACTTCTGAAGAGAAATGAACAATGAATTTCACTTATTTGGGTCCATCCAATCATTTTACATGGTGCTAACATTGACATGCTGAGTGTTAGAGGTGCACAACCTTGAGTTAGAGGTGAGCAGCATTTGACAGCTGGTGGCTCATGTGGGGTGTATTTTCAGGCCTTGAGAGCTCCTACCCCAGAAGGTCATAGCAATGTGAAGAGTCAAATAAGACATGCTCAGTAATTTAATTATTGCTCAAAAGAGTATTGATCATATTGCATCCTTGTAAATACAAGATAAAATGATACAAGAAGAGTTGCGGTGTGTTCTATGCCACAGAGTCCTTCCGTGTCTCCTGTTGTTTGGAATGTCCTCATGCTCTACACTGAGTCCCACTGTGTTAGAAGGAGCTGGACCCCAAGTTCTTTGAACGTGGTAAATTTTATATTGTTTAAAATCAATGTGAGTTAAAATCTCATTAATTAGTTTTTTAGCTTTGTAATGTCTAATATGAAACTGGTCCATTTATTTATGCTAGCCTGACACTTCACTCTTTCCAGGATATGGGAAGATTGTGAGAGATAATACAAGTATGATACTTTATTTAGGGTTGTTTATGAACCATCCTCATATAACACCAAAATTATAGACATATCCGACTCTACTTGTACATTGCACAAAATTCTGAAATTATCTTGTAATCAGTATCCATTTACTGTCTGTGTGGTGGTCAAATGATTTTGTGTTTGTACATTTTGTCAGCAAACACCAGAATAGTCTGAGACCAGAATGTTCATCACAAATGACATCATATCCTCTTCTCTTTTACTAAGAACAGGATGTGTGTGTGTGTGTGTGTGTGTGTGTGTGTGTGTGTGTGTGTGTGTGTGTACATGTTCAGGGCCACAAAACAGCACTATCAGCATTTGAAAGAGTTTGAGATTCCTTAACTTTTCTAAAATGTGATCATCATTGCAAACAAGATGAGAAAGAGAACATGGTGTCCAGCTACACCATCAACTTCCTGTTACACATCAGAACAACTCTGTATTCAAACTTTACTTTCCATCACGTATTAGTAGACTCCTCCTAAAAGACAGCCATTGCCCTGCAAAGTACACCATGACACACATTCCAAGGTGACATAGCAAAGATATTTCAATAACTCAACATCTTTAGATACTTCAAGTGGGAAAAATAATTAGAAAAGTCAAGCCCTAGTATTGCCAGATTTTATATGTGAATTTAAATCCTTGTTTTAATTAGAGCTATTAATTAAAGTTGTGGCGATAAAATGAAACATTTCATATTATATACAATGAATCATGTATGTGTACCAAATAGTGAAAATTCTAAAAATTGTGAAATGCTAATTCCCACCCCAAATTTAAGAGTGGTATATTTAAAACTACCTTGTTTGAAATATGTGTTTCAATGTATGATCATTATTGTACAGAAATTCTATATAAAACACATTACTGAGTAATAACAGACAAGAAATAAAATGTCTATTTTTTATTTTTCATGATTTGTTAAGTTTCTGTTCCATGCAAATTGCATTGAATTCTAAAACACTTTAGGATAAGAAAAAAAGTTTCAGAGAAAAATCTTCTAGCCCATAATAAATATTTTGTGAATAAATGAATAAGTAAAATCTAAAAATAAAACCTAAAAAATAATAAAACCTAAAATTTTTAAATAAAATACTTGTAATTATTAAATAATTAAGAATGAAACAAACTGCAGAAATAAGACTGTAGAATTGAAGCCACCAGAGGGAAGGGGAGGTGGAAAGGAAAGAGAGGATGGGGCCCAATGGGCTATGGTGACGGATTATGGGTGCTTTGGTGGGTGTGCTATGGTTACATGCATTTGAGAAGTTGAGATTCTAACCCCTAAATCATATACATGTTGTGTACTGTTGCCTCAATAAAAAATAGTACACATTTTTAAAATAGAAAAGTGATAAAAAGATGTTATAACAACCTATTAATGTGTCCTAATTTTCTTCCATCTTTCTCCAGAGGCTATAAGCAGCTGAGATTAGGTTATAATCCACAAAGGTGTGTCCATTTATAGTCCACCCGATATTCACGAAATGACCATATTTCCGAAAGATCAATTTAAGGTAGCAACTGATACAGAGAAATTTAGAAAATATTGGAAATAGTACTTTTTTGATTAATTAATTTTAATAGAGGTAACAGCGGGATCCCACCATCAGGTATTAGCACCAGAGTGCACCCTCCACCCACTCACCCACATTCCACCACCATAGTTCACTGTGCTGCCGGCCCTGTGTGTTCTTACCCATCCCACACCTTGTTGTCTCCGTTCTGTAGTCAGGAATCAAGGCTTAGTTGTTAAGTTTGTCTTTATCTGACTATTAATTTAGTTACTTTATATTCCACATACTAGTGACACCATCCAGTATTTATCTTTCTCCTTCTGACTTTGGAAATAGTATTTCAATTAAGATACCACCAAATGTAGTTTGTAACTACTAAATGAAGATAGAGTACTTTAAAATTCATCTTTAAGATATTCTTTTACTCAATTGGATGATGAGGATAAGAGGCACCTTGTCTAATTAAAATAGTCAATGATTAGATACAAGGAAATCCTCCTGTAGATTTAAATAGAAATACTCTACTGAATAAATAAGTCTCAAAATTTAATGTAGTTAAAAATTGCTTAGGGATCTTCTTCCTGCAGGTCTAGGGAAGGACTTGAGATTTTTTTCCTCTCTAACCAGTCTGCGGGTGAGGGTGATGCTGCTGGTCCCTGGCAAGGTCCTACCCGGTTTTCAAAAGCTGACAAGTCTCTTTAAGAGTCTCTTCTAAAATCACCAATTTCTCTAGAAACTTTTAATTCCTAGTTTCTGAGTATAGAATCTAAATTTTTACTTCTCACACCCATCAGATTTATTTTATGTAACTGATTACTTAATATAATGTACCAAGAAGACAGAACTAAGAACGTTAGCAAAATTTTTATTTTTAAAAAAAATCAGTTAAGCAAAAGATATAATGCATTCAGCCCCTTCTAGTTGATCCTGTCAAGCAGTTTCTATATCCCATATTCCAAATTATACAACAGAAAATAAAAATATATATTATGTATGTGTGTATTTTTACATAGCAGGGAGTTAGGGTGTCGTATTTGTCCCCTGGATGACATCCACTGCAAGTTGGCTAAGCTTAAGAAATTTTGAACACTAGTCTTGCCAGAATTCTGCCCCCACAAGCTGGCTGACAGCTCTATCAACAAGAAGGAGGGAGAACAGACCCCAGCCTGGCCTCTCATCTCTGCAGTGCCAACTGCAGCCTGAATGTTTGGGCTTCAGCAATAACAGAAGCAGACAGGCCCTAAAGATCTAAAGTGAACAGATGTTACTTTTACTAACAATGACAATCAAAAAGCAATCAATAACATTCAGGTTGTGTATTTCCTTTTAAGGTAATGATGTCTTAAGCAATCAGTAATATAAGTTCCTCAGTGATAATTACTGAATAATTGTATTCAATATATCAACAATCATATCTGTAAGCAACAACCCTTCTCATTAAACGAACTTTCTAGAAAACAACCCACACAAGAAGAATAGAATAATGAACAAATCAACGGAACAGGTGAGATGTATCAAGTCCCTCTTCACCTTTAGGGGTAGTCAAAGCTAAATAAGAAGATACGCTAGAAAAATATCCTATAGAAAGTTTATGTAAAATTATTTTCCTTAACAGTTCTTAATGAATGAAGCTACATTAGTGGTTCCAAATTGTCCAACAAACATCTTTATTATTCACCTAGCAGTTTCTTAAAGAGGTTGGCTGGGCGTGACAAGAGGGAAATGACCTCAGCAAAGACCTCAAAAGAGACAGCTAAGCACCTCAGTCTGAGCAGTTTTACTACAGGGACAATGTTGACTTGAAAACTGCAACTAGCTGCTCATGGGGATGAGCTAACAAATAGTAGTATTATTAACATTGTTATTACTTAATAATGACATGGCTAAAAGAATAGCTGATAATCATTTTTAAAAAGATAGTAACAAATATTGGCTAGGATGTGGAGAAATTGAAATTTCTGTGCATCGCTGGTAGTGATGCACAATGATGTGACCCCTGTGAAAAACAATATGCTGGGTTCTCAAAAATTTAAAGAACTTCCATGATCCAACAATTCCAATTTTCTGTATATACCCAAAATAATTGAAAACAAGAACTCAAACAGGTATTTGTTCATAATAACCCATCAATGAAGAAGTAATTAATGCGTCTGGATTGTGACCCAGTTTTCTCTTTTCTACCAGGGTGACACTCCATGTGGGAGGGATGCTCATAGCAACATACTTCACAATAGCCCATGCAAAAATGATCCAGTTGAACAGTTGACTGGATAAATTATATAGGCAATAAAAACCTAAAGGAAAAGGAAAAGTACTTTCCCATCAGTCACATTTCAGGCCAAAATGAATTGAAAGGATCCCTACATCATTGCCTCAGATGTCTCCCCAGACTCTGCCTTGCTTATTCTCTTCCCATATTGCTTATTCTCTCTATTCCTTATCTTTTGGATCAAAGTTCTTGCTTTGAATCTTCTTGCTCAGAATGCAGGATTCAGACATTTTTGCATTCCATGTCAACCTTGCCATTAACAAGGAAATAAATTGACTTGGTCTCAAACAATTCCATCCTGATGCCATCTCGCTATAACTGAAGCTGAATCAGACGGCCAGATCTCTCACAAGTTCAGGAATAAAAGTTGGACAAGACTCCAAAAATCTCAGGCTTGACAACAGAAGTCGCAGTCACCCCAACCTGACCTCCTTGCCAAGGACTTGGCGCGACACAGAAGACTTGGTCTTTTCACTGTCCCTTGCCCTCAGGATGGGCTTGTCTTATTCCACTTACCAAAGTAACTCCTTTGCAAGTGGTCAAAAGAGCAGGAGCAGGGATGTGCCTGAGGCCTGGTGTTTTAAAACTCTCTTCAAAGTTCCCCGATGGTGGTGGAGTCTGGACTCAACTATCGCTGCCTAAAACTCTGAGATTAGCAGTGGTGCCAGGGAGCCATGGGAATGGAACCCAAGCTGGTGCTCAGGCGGGAGCAGAGTGACCCTAATTAATCCCACCTGGCTTCACACAACTAAGCAGGCATGCCTTTTGCATTATCTGAAGCACAGATTTAGCCCTGGCTTCTGCTGGTAGCCAGAGTCCTTTTTTGAAGAAGGAATTAATGCATCTGGATTGTGACCCAGTTTTCTCTTGTCTACCAGGGTGACACTCCATGTGGGAGGGATGCTCATAGCAACATATTTCACAACAGCCCATGCAAAAATGATCCAGTTGAACAGCAGAAGAAGCAATTTGCTTCTCATAGACATTAGGCCCTGGATAATCATAAACACTTAAAAACACTTTCTTGCTATAAATAGTATCAAATGCAGTTTTCAAAACCTTAGAAATTATGGCAGTTTATGCATGAATAGCACATCACAACTTGCAAAGTATTTTCACCAATTTTCTCATTTGAAAGAAAAACAGAGTGTAACAGCAATTTTAAGCTAAAAAACAATGAAGAAGGTAGAAGCCTAGTTGTGTAGATATTTGAAAATTCATAGTGCTAAATAATTCACTCACAGGGAGAAAATGATTTGGTTGAAGCTACAGAATATGTTTTTGAAAATTGCTATTTATGATCACACCATCCTTTAAAATCTTTAGATTTCAGACTCTGAAGAAAGCAAAACAGGATCTTTACCTCATTTAAATGTGTCGGAGCAGTATAAGAAAACATTTCCATGAAATTTACTGTGGCAGACAATCTGCTTAAGTGCAGCAATGTGTTTGATGTGGGCTCTAGACACGTCAAAACCTCCAAAGTTGAAAATGACAATTATTGCCTTTGGCCAAATCTGCAAGCAACTGGCGACATGACAAGCATAATACTGAGTGCTTGTCTCTTAGTAGTTGTTTCCTGTATGTGTGTATGAGGCACACACCCCACCAGAATTCCCTGGGTGGATAGTTGTAGGGAAAATGGAGTAAATTTGCCTTTTTTTCGTCTCCCCAGAACTAGCTCTACAGCCACCACCTGTAGCTTATTTTTCTCCTAGGTCTCACTGCTCACACAAGATACCGTGTTGGTATCTGGGGATTGCAAGCACGGGGCACGCAAGGACACCCGGGCAGGAAGCGTGAGCATGGGCAGCGAGCCTGTAATTACAGGCACCCAGACTGAGAAGCCAGATTGGGGCTAGGGGGAGGAAGGTGCCAAGATGTGAAGATCAAGAGAAGAGATTAAGAGAGGGAGACCCAGAGATAAGCCAGAGAGAGCAGAGATCACAGGGGTTGGAGGCTTGGTTGCTACCAGCCTCTCGTGGCCCCCTACCTCGCCCCCTGTGCCCGCCTGTTTGCCTACTGGTCTGCCTGTCCCTGGTTCCCTGTTTCATCATTAAAGGCCTGTCAGAGCTATCAAGGGCTCCAAGATTCCTTTATCCTTTGCCCAAATCCACGATATACCTGTACCTTGTTTGCCCCCCACAACAGTCTATGAAATATTTGAAATTTATGGCTGACCTTGCCCACAGACATGCAGACAAATTCTTCATCTGCTTAAGCTTGTTGTTTGATTATAGAGTGGGACCTGGTTTATTCTCCTCACAACCCAATCAAACACTAAGGCTGCTGTGAAACTCCAGTTACTGTTAGTGTGACTAGTTTATGAGCAAGGGGAAGAATTGCCACCATACACAATATATCCTTCAGAATCAGGGTGAGAAAGGAATCATTCTCTGTCTTTTCTTCTTTGAAAAAGAAAAGGAAAGGAGAAACATAGATCCTGTCCTTGTTTACGCTTATGAATAGCTTCTCCTTTCTACTAAGAGTTTCACTCTCTGCCCAGAGTTCTGATGCATGCCAAATCACTTTACACACTATTTCTCAATAAGCCAGAAAGAAAGAGAAAAATATCGAATGGTTTCACTTATAACAGGAATATAGGGGAGCCAAATAAGAAAGCGACATTCAGCAGGGAAGGAGGGGGGGGAGGGCTCAAGAGGAGGGAAGAGGGGAGCACAGAGGACTATGGTGATGGCTCCACGGGTGAACAGGTGGTGGGTAACTTATGGGGAATACATAATAATGTAAAAGATACAAATAACAAAAATAAATATCTATTATATTAAAAAAAAGAATTCCAAAGCAAAAGCAATCTATGATTGAAAATGAAATCTCTCCTCCTTATAAAATGATTTAGATGTCTTACTAAACCATCATCCCACAAATTTAGAAACTAAAAATGCCTTTGAAAGAATAATACCATCAAGTACTGGATTATTTACACTTGGTATGAATGAACGGTATGAGAATTCACTTTAACTGGGAAGAAGAAAAAATTAGGACACTAACGCTCACCAAGGAAGAACAGAGCAATAAATAAGAAGATAAACCACTTTCTAAAGTTCAAACTTCAACATCAATTTTCATATCTGCCCCTGTTGGGACACAATGATGACAGTCCCAACCTAGCTGGTGATAGGGCCCTTCTAGGTGCAGGTATTTCTGGTGTTTTTACTTCACCTTTGAAACAATGGATTCATTCAACATTTACCGAGCTTCTATCTACATCTACTATGTCCAAAGCTCCGTTCTGATATAGAGGATACAGCAGCAAACAAAACAGACCAAGTCTCTGGTTTCATGGAGCTTTTACTGCACTGTGACTTTAATATAAATTAAATTAAATGGATACATTGATATTCACATTTATAAATGTGCACGACAACTCAGGACAAATGCACAATATCAAATCGTTGCCCTTATTTTGGTGACTAACCCTCCTTTCCCGGGGATTAAGTCAAGAAACAAAGAGAATATCTTTGGTCACTATATCAGATTTGGCCAATTTTCATGCCTGTACTGTCCTTTACTATTCGGTCTTACTCTATAACAGATGCCAATGTCATCACACAATCCCCAGGCCCCTCCTTTGGAAAATCCTCCTCCTCTGCTGAGTAGCCTCCCCCAACAACTGGCCAGTGAGAGGAACCTACCAGCTGCCTCTGACCTGGGTGTCCTCAAGCCTTCCTCTCTTAGCACATTGTATCACATTGTATCACATGATTTATTTGAATTGCATGTTCTTAAGCTTTCCTAACGATACAGAGCTCCCTTCTTAAATTCATGGCCTCACCGCCAAGTGGAAAAGTAATTCCTATCCTTTTTCTGAGAGAGACTATCAAATTCTACAAGCTACTTCCTCACTATTCAGAAGTACAAAAGTTTTTGGAACATGGCAAAATTATTCCTCGAGCTCAAATATCCCTTCTCAACCCATCTCCTGTAAAGTGTTTAGTTATTATTTTTTAATTAATTTATTTTCTTATACCGACGTTCATTTTGGGGCAGTACTTGGTTTCTCCCCACAGGTGTAGGTCCCGTGGTTCTCCCACCAGCACAGCATCTTCTGTGCATCTCCACAATCCCTTGTGCTCCTCCTGCCCCTTTTTTGGCCCCTCTCCCCCTCTTCTCCTGCTATGTTCTCAGATCTATGGTCATCTTGCAAGTTTTATCTTTTTCCTGGCCCTTTGTTAGGTTTCTCTATACTCCACATATAAGCGAAACCATCCAATATTTATCTTTTTCCTTTTGACTTATATTCTACCAGTATATTCAACCTAAACACCTCATTTGTGACCACAATAGGTTTCATCATCCATTCCCTTCCCTTTTATTTTCCTAAGTGATCTTAGACTAGGCATTGCCTCTATTGATTCTTTTCATGCTTTATTTCTAACCTAATTATACTAGATTCTTGCCAAAATTAAGGGTCACACCCTGTTCAGGCAAGGCTTAAATTTGGGGTCTTTTTAAATATGCAGTGAGGCAAGCAATAATCTGCAAATTCAAATGCTCTCCTGATGTCTCCATAACACCCACTCAAAACAATCATACAGAATACTCTGGAAGTGAACCTGTCCAGGTCTGAAAGGAGTGTGGCTGCCTATGGTCATCTCAGCTTCCTGGCAAAAGATAATATTGAGAAAGATAATACTGAGGAGGGCACCCCAGCCATGGAAGATTAGGTGGTTCCCACCTCTGCCATCAATCACAGGACCAAACCAGCATGGTCCAAACAGCAATAGCAGCAGGAGACAAAGAAGATGGCAGGACAGCTGCCAGTTCATGTGGCAGATCATGGCACTGAGTGTACAAAACTAGAACATGCTGCAGATACAGAACCCCAGCTGATTATCTCTTTCATGTACTGCTATCAAAGTGTTGGCAAAATTGGGCAATCAAATTGAAAAAAGGGTGATGGAAATGGAAATGTCCTAGACTTTGTTTTTATTAAGGATGAAGTAATAGAAAAACCCACATATACCAAGAAGTGACCAATCCACCATCACATAGTTGAAGACTGTCATTTAATGGAAAGATTTCTGGAACAAGTATTCCTTAAATACACAAACATTACCATATTTCATTTGATTAAACCTCTACTAAATACTCCAAAAGCAGAATATACTGGAGTCCTTCAATACTCCAGGCTGGTACACAGCCACACAAGCTGTTCTTGCATTAGCAGCATACTGAGCACCACAACAAATAGAGAAAATGATGGGATGGTACCAGTGAGTGAAGATGCTGTCGCTCCTGCCCCTGTTGTGGCTGAAGGATATGTGATTGGTAAGCACATTCCAGTCACAGGGCAAGCTTTAACATATTTCATTCAGCTTCTGAGAGGCTGAGAGCAGGAATTCCTCCAGAGCGATCCCTGGAATTAGCTTTGGAAGTGAAGAAGTGCTGTAGTTGTGTCTGCCCAGATTTAGTAAAAGAATTTAACAAGTATGACCCAGATGGGCCAAGTGGATTAAATAGTATATGGAATCAAGGCAACTCAAAGAAAGAATTTTCCATTGACGTTGGTTATGACAGATCCTTGGGACCTAAAATCTCTTTTCATCCAGAATTTACTAATCCAGACTCCACACACCTACCCAAGAAGAAGTAGATGAAGTAATCTAGGATTATCATATTGATGTCAGTGTTCTTTTTACAAGAATATTGACTTCACTGAACCAGATGGGCAGGGACTTTGAGGGTCACTTATATTTTGAAGGTTAAAAAAGTGAACAAGGAAAAAATAAATTTCAAAAGCTGACCTCATGCACAACAATATGAATGTATTTAAGGCCACTGACTATAATACACTTAATAATGGTTAAAATGGTAAATTTTTTGCTCTGTGTGTGTTATCACAGTAAAATAAATAGAAGTTTGGGGTTTTTTAAGTAGCTTATGACACTTGGATTACTCATTCAGGAGACAAAGGATTCCAGTAAGTATGAATTGCTACCAACACCTCCCCAAAAGAAAATTGATTTTTGTTGTGTTTTTAGAACTAAGAAACTAGTAAATAGGATTGTCTAATTATTTGCATTATTTTTCTTGCTAAAAACATTTACTTAAAGTAGAAAGAAGGCTGTTGGACTAGTTTTTTTAAAATGAAAGAAAAGCCTTGCTCACAACATTGAGGTCCATCCTACTGGTTTTAGCCTTATTGAGATTTCGTCCTAGTTCACACATCTAAGCAGGTACCACTGACCCAACATGTGAAAGGCAGACACAGAGCAGTGCTGGGTGTGCAGACAGCTGTCAACTGTCTAAGGGAGATGTCCGGACCCCTCAGACACTCTCCTATGGCAGGAATGACTAGCAATCAAATTTCTATTAGCTGATTTGGGGTAGTTTTAATAAACCTGCTCCTCTACATTTTTTCCTTTCTTTTAACATAATGTTTTCAAGGTTCATCCCTGTGTAGCATATATCAGTACTTAATTCTTTTCATGGCCTGTCTTAGTCAGCTCAGGCTGCCTCAACAGAATGGATGGTATCTTGTAGGATTTGCCACGCCAAGAAACCATTGTCTCCCTTAAATTTTTCCAGAATCCAAAGGGGAATGGCCAAGAGGTCCTAGGGATGCAACTCTTTCACCTACCACCAGCTAAGCAAAGATTTCACATCCAGGCTCCATAGGTGCTACAGAGAGGATGTCACTACTCACAAGCCCCTCATTGGCTTGTACTTCACCCACCAGTCACTGGAACTGGGAACCGCCACAAAAAGCCAACTGGTCCACCGCCGCAGGGTTTCTGTAATGGAATGTTCCCGCTCCTCTTTACACTTGGTGAGGATGAGAGCCCAGAAAAGCTGGATCTCAAGATTCTCTTTGTATCTCTCTTCTCTCTGTCTCTGTCTCTCTATCTCTCTCTCTCTGGTTTAATTGACCAGGGACCGTGCTCCAAGATCAGTGGATTAAGAGCCTCTGGGTTGGTTATACTGTAGTCCTGAGTCAAGAGAATCCAGGACAAGAGAGAGGTCAAGTTCTAGCCTCCTTTTCCAAATGTCTCACAGCCTCTATGTTCATTTCTATTTGTAAGTAGATTTGGTCGAAAAGTGAGATGCTAACTAAAATTGGTCTCACCACAGGTATTTTAACCAGGCTTCTGCCCACCTATTACAACTATTTCCCTAATAATTATAGCCAAAAACTTAAGCCAAAAATTTGGTTGTGAACAATATCGTTTCTCCATGCATTTCCTGTCTCAGTAGGAAGATGTGAATTTTGGCATTTCATTAGATAATAAGGACCAAAAAAAAGGAAATAGCATCCCAAGAGACATCAGAATGTGCTCATCATATAGCCTTGTTCTATATCCATTCATTTTTATCCAGATTCAAATAAGGAAAAGTCATGTTTAGTACTTTGTACAACTGAAGGTTATTTTAATTAGAAATAAAATAGATAATTATCTGAAATGTCTTCATCTTTAATAAAGAAATTGTTTTCCTAAAACCACTAGTAAATAATACCCTTACAAGACCTGTGGTCATAACCCTGATCTAGTAGGAGAGGCAAGTTTATCAGATTTTCCTCTGCCTCATAAAACCTGCACTGTTTCAGAGCATACAATTTAATTACAGGGAGAAACTATAAATGACCCTGTAGCAAATACAAGGAAGAATAGCTATCGACTTTATTTATGAGCATTCTAAACAAAGAAGTTAGCAAATACAGAAATGTCCCAGGCCACACCAACCAGGGGATAAAAATAGGGTAACTGTATGTTATAAACAGAATTAGTTGGCTTTGTTCTTCATCAGCTCTGCCAGAACTGGTCTCTTAGACAGCTTTCAAAGAATTCTGGGACCCTACAGGGGTACAAGAACAAATGCTTGTATTTGCCATCAGTGCCAGCCCTGTTTCTCTGTCCTGCTCAAGCTCACTGAAGGGCCAGTGGCCGCTAGGGCTCTGGAGCTGGGAGCTATACATCCCCAAGCCTGCTGGCCTGAGCAGCTGCGGTCACACAGCTGATGATGACTTACATCAGTGTCTGTGGGGATTCTGACAGAAAGGCTGTTTCTTGTTTGACTCTTGCCTGGGACTTGAGCATGACTCCATGGAGTCTGGGCCAGAAAACAATGTAATTGAAAGGTATTTGCTCTATTTAAAAGCATCCTTCCCTTTTGTTTTTGGGGAGGCTTTTTCATCTGAAAATCAATCAATGTAATCCAACACATCAACAAAAAGAAAAATAAAAAACATATGATAATATCAATAGACACTGAGAAAGCATTTGACAAAGTGCAACACCCATTTATGATAAAAGCCCTTGAAATCCTTGGGATAGAAGGAACATACCTCAACATAATAAAAACCATATATGACAAACCCATGGCCAATATTATCCTCAACGGTGAGAAGCTGAAGGTCTTTCCCCTAAGATCAGGAACAAGGCATGGATGTCCACTCTCACCATTACTTTTCAATATAATACTGGAAGTCCTAGCCAGAGCAATTAGACAAGAGAAAGACATTCAAGGGATTCAAATAGGAAAAGAAGAAATTAAACTGTCTCTATTTGCAGACGATATAATATATATACAAAACCTTAAAAACTCCATAGAAAAACTACTCAAAATAATAGACCAGTTCAGTACAGTAGCAGGATACAAAATCAATGCACAAAGTCAATAGCCTTCCTATATGCAAACACCCAATCTGAAGAAGAAGAAATTAAGAAATCCATCCCCTTCAAAATCGAAACCAAAAGATTCAAATATCTGGGAATAAATCTAACAAAAGACATAAAGGACTCATACAAAGAAAACTACAAAACTCTGTTGAAAGAAATAGAAGAAGGCACAAGAAGATGGAAAGGCATCCCCTGCTCATGGATTGGAAGGATTAACATTATCAAAATGGCAATCCTACCAAAAGCAATTTACAGATTCAACACTATTCCAATAAAAATCTCAATGACATTCTTCAAAGAAATAGATCGACTACTGATGAAATTCATATGGAACCACAAAAAACCTCGCATAGCTAAAGCCCTACTA
>PVIJ01021743.1:0-17806 GCA_004024925.1 Scalopus aquaticus
CCAAATAGGAAAGGAAGAAATTAAACTGTCTCTATTTGCAGATGATATGATAATATATATACAAAACCCTAAAAACTCCATAGGAAAACTACTCAAAATAATAGACCAGTTCAGTACAGTAGCAGGATACAAAATCAATGCACAAAAATCAGTAGCCTTCCTATATGCAAACACCCAATCTGAAGAAGAAGAAATTAAGGGTCTGCTAATCCTAAACAGCCTGTTTGGCCACCATTTTGTTACGTGCAGTTCTGCATTCCTACCCTAGGTCAGAACTGCCGGTCAATCAGTTATAGGAGCCCAAGCCTACAAGGTGCCTTTCATCTTCAAAAGCAGGAAGCTAGATCACTTTGGGAAGGGCATGCATTCAGAGGTATGACTGGGAACACCGGGGGTTGGTGGGGGGGAAGCTGATGACAGGTGCATAACTTACTCCCGGCTCATACATCACAAGGTCTGACCAGGAATGCTGGGGGGCTGAGGACCAATGTATGACAAGGGACCCCAGAAGCTGATCAGTGGAACACCTTGCTGATAAGATTGAAACCTTGGCTGGGGAATCTAGGGCTTGATCTCAATCACAATACTGAGTCATCAAGCAGAGGAGAAATGCCCGGAGGGCAGACCCACATGCCCTGACGCTATAGGTAATAGGACACATTTTTTCTACTTTCACTCTTCCCTTTTATCTCCCTTCCCACTACAACCGATGGTATATGATTATTCTGTCAATGAAAAGGCCAGGGTCTTACTCCTTGAGCAGCATCCTGCATCATGTATCCTGCTCCGTGACTCCTGTGTATCAGTGTAGTGTTGCCTGACTCAACAACCAACAGCGGGAGCTATAAAAATTCCTTTGGTGTGTCTTGTCTCCAAAGGGCTCCAAGGCTATGTTGCTTCCAAGGCACACTCTTGTTCTCTGACTCTTATCAAGTGGTTCCTAAACGTGCCCAAATTCTCTTTTCTCTGAATTTCTTCTCCCTCAAATCCTCCCCCCAGATTTTAGACCCAAATGCATCCCACTGTCAAGCTCACTTAACAGGCCCGTGGCTCCAGTGGGTACGCTAGCCCCATCCTCTGAGACGGAGGCGCTTAAGTGCTTCCTCCATCACCCCCATGATCCAGGGCTCTCAGGCCTCCGCGGATGAAATGAGTTCTCTTGTTTACAGCTGTTGACATCTCCTGCAGGGACATGGCTCTCCCATCCTTGCTCATTACGCTTCTTACATGAAAGGTACAGGATGTATCAAAGCCTTTTCTGATCTACTGATAATAAACAGAAAAAACCCTCAGGAATTAACTTGTGCCATACTACTATCCCCACAGGGCAATGTGGTCATAAATCCCCTTGTGGGAGTAATCCTGCAATGACCACTCTGGACTTAATATCCAGGGAGAATCTGGCAGGGAGAGTCTGGGCTGGAATGGCTTCTATGTGCACACCACTTTGAAACCATAGTGACTTCAGTTCTTTGCTTCAATTTTCTTAACTGTGAAGGGGGCTTCTGCTGTCTAGCATGGTAACTGCTGTGAACAATAAAGTCTTGTCTGCTTTGGAGTAGAGCTTTCTTGTTCTCACCACAACGAAATGGCAATTACATGGCAAAAGTCTGTGTTAACGAACATCATTGTGGTAAGTGTTTCACAGTAAATATATGTGCATCAAATCATCACACTGTACACTTTACACATTCACAATGTTATAAGTCAGTTAGATATCAAGAGAGCTGGGGGAGAAAGAGATTCTGATGCTTTACTCCACCTAAGACAGCAGGAATCTTGTAAATTAACCTCATACATTCTAACTACTTGAGAGACACCTAATTGGCATCAGGAAATCAGACTTTTACTTTGGGTGACCAGCTGTGCTGAGGAACTGGGCTCACCATGACAGGGAGGTCTCAGAGTTAAACTGGGAAAGTCAGGGCAAACTGGACAAGCTAGTCACCCTCGTTTCACTGGTAATTTTGTTCTACATTTAATACCAGCTATCAGTTTGCTCCTCATCTGGAATTTATGTTCATCACTATCTACTTAGTTGCCCAGAATACGTAAGAAGATGTGGGAGATTAAGAAACTAAATCCCTGTCCTTGGGGAAACCAAGACTCAGCAACAGTAATCTGGATTTCAGGTCAGTTTGAGTCTGCTCAACCAATTCATCATGTGAACCCGAGCCTGGGAATCAAAGCAGGCAGATTCTCAACTTTCCAATTTACAGAAATACAATCCTAGCTTTTTTTTTTGTACTCTACCTCCCCGAGGTGATTTAGAGGCAAAGCATCATACCAACAACACATTATTTATTTGAGGTTCAACTAAGTTGAAAGCAGAAAAGATCTTTGGATATTACCATGTTTCCCCATTATTTTTCTTTAGTTGTCATGCACTACAGAACAACAATTTGTTAGGTCCAACAAATCCATGTGGTCATAAAGTAGACTACATACTTTTCCTCTTTTCTACTCCCATAAAGAAACCATCAAACAGAATGACTGCTAGTCACTTTCACCTGAATTTTTCAATCATTAGAAGAATAAAATCTTTCTTTAGAAGCAAATGCTATATTTTGGATATCAGGAGCCATTTCAGTTCAAAGCCCACCTTTCTGAGGTCCAGAGTTTTTAACACATCTACTACAGCTATTTTTAGTATCTATCATCCCAAAACCCTTTTTTAAGTGACTGTGGCTACAGAGATGGGTCACTTGGTACCACTTCTGGGACAGAACACACAGCTGTTCAACGACGACACAGCAATGTCTCTCAAAGATGCAGGTGAAGAATGGAAAAAAAACAGCATTTTTGGTTGAATCTGAAAAGAAATGTATTATCTGCCCTGGAGGCTTGCCAAGCTCTCAACTTGGTGACATGTTCTTTTGAGCTCATCTTTAACGATTGCAACCTGGAGTTGGTCTGACACTTTCTAAGATACAGTTCTTCCAATTCTGAAGATTAACTCTTCAGTACTATATACCATGGTACCAAGACTTCATTCTTCTGGGTCCTAAGCCTCTGTCATTCCTGAGACTTCTAAACCCTTCATGTGATGTCAGCTAGAAAAGTGACAGTCTAACCTGCGGGGTGATCTGAGGGTTATTTCAAAGTAACCTGGTCCCATAGGGCATGACAACAGCTATACCTGTCCAGCTTCACAGATCACTTTGTAGCCTACAAGTTCTAGACCAAAGACAGGATGACTTTAATGTACAGACACATGCACACACGTTGACTCAACCATTTTCATGTTCCAGATGAAATATAGGATCTTACATGCTAGCCCATTTTCAAACCACAGCTCAAAGTCACATCTTTTATGAACAAGTCCCTTGTACCCCTATACAGAGCCTCCTTTCTCTCCCTAGGACCTCTTTATAGTTGTTATCACTTTGTATATCATTTTTCTTTGTCCCCTCTAGAACAGCAGAGGGTATTTCAGCGTTGGTCTTAGGCTTGTTCATGCATTTGCCAAGGGTTTGGTAAGTGCACATGAGGCCTGGAAGACATGGTCACTAGCCTCCTATTCTTCTGGGTAACTTACTTGAGGTTCAAGGGAGCCTTGCCCTAGTCACTTGGCATCCTCCAAGTTTTCAGTTTTCTCATCGGCATCATCTCTGTACTTCATTCTCTACTCCACTATTTCTGCATGTCCTTTGGAGCGGGCCTGCAGAACCTCAGCCCCGACCTCTGCATCCTCATACTGCTCTCACAGGAGGGCACAGTCACGCATGGCTGACTGCAGGGCCTTGGCGAGGGCGGTCTGCGACTACAGGGGACACAACACGCATTTTTAAAAAAGGCATCATCACCATCAACAATGAAAGACTCAGAAGTGACATCATTTTTTAAACATAAGGTTAATAACAACCTGCCACCAAATCAAGCTGAACCTGAACCTAGTAAGATAATATTAGGGATAGAATTTGGGACAGTAAAAGAAGGGATAGAATATCTAATTGCTGCCGTAAAACAGGGAAGAGAGTTCTATTTAAAGAAAGCCATTCTGACTATGTGGGCTTCAACAATAGGCAGGCTCAGAGTTCTAGAAATAGTGGAGAATCAAAGGTAGTAAGGAGAACATTCACTATCATTTAGAAAATAAGACTTATATTTAGCAATACATAAGCTTCAGATCTCATCTGAACTAGAAAGAACCACTTAGATTTATTCTGGCTGCCTCATTCCACTGATGAGGGAGACAAACTCTTATTTCACTTGTGAATCTCAGAAAACTATCTCTGTCACTTTAAAACAACACTCGTCGATAGAACTTTCTGTGGGAATAAAAATATTCATGTACACTGTCCACATGATAACCACTAGCCACATGTGGTTAATTGAACACTCAAAATGTGCCCTATACAATGTATGGTGAAAACAGAATCTTAATTTTAATTCATTTTAATTAACATAAATTCAAATGTACACAAACAGCTGTAGGGTAGGCGTGGCTGCTGTATTGATTGGAGAGCAGAACTGAGCTTACTGACCATTTCAATCATTTCAATGGTGCTCTGGTTGATCTAGCTGTACTGTACCCAGAAGATAACCTAGTCTAGTTGGAAGAATGTGGGCTTCTGATAGTCCTTGTAGGTCCTTTATGCAACTTAGAGAATGCCATCTTCTCAGGTGACTGCAGCTTTGAGAGTACAAGACTCAATTAATGACAATCGCAGACACACACGGCTGGTGAACGAGGAGCAACAATGACTGGTGACACTGAAAATGAGGCAGACTTTGGAATCAGATCATCTTGGCTTCAAATTTAGACTTCCCCTTTTATTTAATGTACAATTGATCATTCACCAACACAGATTTAAACTGCATGGGTCCACTTAAATGCAGGTTTTCTTGAAAACAGATATCACCTCATACTAATACAGTACAGTAATGTAAGTGTATTTTCTTAACATTCTTTTCTCTAGCTGATTGTATAAGAATACAATATATAATCATATAACATACAATATTTTAGGGGAGCCAGAAAACCAGAGGTTTTCAACTGTGCAGGGGGTCCCTACCACTAACTCCTACATTTTCCCGAGGTTAACTCATTGATCAGCTGCCATAGGTATTAATGCTACAGAAACAGCAATAAGAAAAAACAAATTGAGAGGACAGAATATTTGGCCCACTTTCATCATCCCCAAAAGCTTTCTAGTGGGGGAGGGAGAGGATGAACTTCAAGCAATAGGAACGGCAGCTGCAACAGTCCTAAGACAGGAATGATGGTGGCTCATTTAAGAGACAGAGAGGTGGCCAGAGGGGCCGGAGGGGAGGAAATGAGGGAAGCAGATGCGTGAGGTAAGGTCACAGAAGGAAGCTGGAGTCAGAGCAATGGACCTTGCAGGAAGCCACTGGGAAGGCAGCCAGAGAGTTTCTAAAACATAAGTCAAGCCTTTTCACTACCTGCTTAGATGGCTTTGTAGTCTACTACTAGCTCCATGACCTTGGACAGTTATTTGTTTTCTTGGTTTCTTTGTGTATAGGGATATAATTCTACTTGTTTCAGATAACGTACATGAAGATTGAAATAACCTGAGAGAAGTGTCTTGCCTAATGTTTGAGGCACAAAACATGATAGTAATTTAAAAGTTTATAAGGTAATATAGAAAACTAAGGAGAGTAAGGGGAATAAATCATTAAAAACATAAGTCCTAAGATACAGGGACCTCTACCCTCAGAGTAGACACTTAGTAACCACATGTGCTAAATATGAACTAAGAATTAACTTGAAATATCAGGGCTCAAAGAATTACTCTATTGTGTTAAGTAATTGCTTTCACCTTAAAGAACTATTTTCATGGGGTCACCTACAAGGAATTATATTCTCTTGGGAAGAAGTGCCTGTATCTATTATGAAATGACAAGTTAAAAGTAATATTGAGCTAAGCTAACCCTATTTCATTCTGATCTTTTATTTAATTTCACCCTTAGTGCAATTCAATATCAAAGATCTATAGAGTCTAGGGGCCTCCCCGGTGGCGCAGCGGTTAAGCGCTGCGCTGTGGAGCTGTCGGCGGCAGCGACGCGAGTTCGACGCCCGGCCAGGGAGAATCCCACATGGCGTGGCAGACCTCTCCTGCCTTGCCCACTGCTCCCCTCAGCAGTGTATTTCTGATCTGCCTGTTCTGCTACCCGCTCCGTCTCTGGTGAACTCTCTCGCCGCCCCACACCTCTGGTCTGTACCCCAGCTTGTATGTATAAATAAAAAATAAATCTTTAAAAAAAAAAAAGATCTATAGAGTCTTGTTGACTTTCTATTCAAGGAATAAAGTAAAAATGGAAATACATACTTTACTTGCTCTAAGACTGACAAACTAGAGAAGCAATTTAAATCATTGCGAAGACACTTCAGTGATAGAGCCCTCCCCAGTACATTAAAAAGACCACAATGTTCTTTTCCCCTCAACTCTAGGAAACTTGCCTTCTTTTTCTCAGTGAGAAGAGTCTCAGGTTGACCCACCAAGTACTTCTTTTTTCCCTAACCTGCAGTCATGCTACTGGAGGGAAGTAAGAGATACATTATTTTTATCTCCTCTTCCAGTTGCCCTTTCCATTCTTTAACCTGCCAAATGAAGATGCTCTTTTCTCTAGAAACTGGTTCATCAGAGCCTCCTTTTCTTCCAGTCTCAGAAATTCACTTACAGAAAGAAATCACCAAGTGAATAATCATGGTCTTTCTCATCTGCTGCTCTTCCACTTAACTGCTAACTTTAAAGGCTACCAGAATGACTGCAGCTGCCCACAAATTTTTAATACTTAGAAAGGGTCTGAGACTCCAGATACCATCCAAAACCACAGCAATGATACTGCCCAAAATCCACAGGAGAACCCTAATGAAGAAGTAATTTTAAGTAGTATGTCAGTAACAGATATTATCTACCATTTATTGTGAATCTCCAATGCAGAAGGTACTTGGTGTTTATTATCTGGTTTAATTTTTATAACTCCTTGTTAATGTAGGTCTTTTATTGCCCATTTTGTAGAGAGGGAAAGAGTGCAACTTGTGATTAAGACACAAACATGCAGAACTACTAACTGGTGCAGGTAGGTTCAAATTAAATTTTTTTTTTTTATTCCTGACTAAGTTCTTAACTTTGAGGAACCCATGCTTTCCTCTATGCAATGTTCCCATATTTATTATATGGGACACCACAAATTTCTGGTTATACAATCTTTAGATTATTACAATTCTTTGCCTCATTTGTAAAATGAGGATAACAATGTAAAACAGACTGTTAATAAAAATTAAATGAGTATGCGGTTTATAGACTAAATTACTAGTGAATATCAGAAACAGGCATAAAATGTTAGCAAATAGTCTACCAAAGAGAGGGAAATTCTATTTCCCTGCTTAACTTATTGCAGTATAGATAGGGCAGAACTGACTCTGTTACTAAGAATGGTACTGAAAGCTGTGCCAATCCTGGGCGAACGCAGTTGTTCTATAGTAAAATTACAATACCAAAAGCCACAATTATTTATGACCCCCACTTCTTTTGCTACAAACCAATTCTAAAAGTCAACATTACAAGGAAGTACCTATTTAGGCTCAAGCAGCAACTCCCAAATTTTACATCTCAGTTTATACACCTAAAAATGATTGTGTACCCCACAGAGATTTCATGTGGATTTTATAAAAGTGCATCTGAAAAACCAAAAAAATTAAACTAAGTATATTACTTCATTTTAAAATAAAAATCAAAGTGATGTTAGTTTATTAAAATAAATAATTTTTTTAGGGAAAAGACTGTATTTCCCAACCCTCCCCACCAACTTGTTAGAAAAATGACAATTACATTTTAAAAATTCTGTGGCTTAATAAAAAGTTGAGTTCCCATAAGTTTCTAAATTCAATCTATTGTAATATGTTGTTCTGGTTAAAGTATGTCAAGAAATCTATTCTCTTGCAGA
This sequence comes from Scalopus aquaticus, assembly GCA_004024925.1. Classification (NCBI taxonomy): domain Eukaryota; kingdom Metazoa; phylum Chordata; class Mammalia; order Eulipotyphla; family Talpidae; genus Scalopus; species Scalopus aquaticus. Next base: position 7,915 of record PVIJ01021743.1, read on the forward strand.
AATGTAGTTTGTATTTTCATCAATGTGAACATTATTATACTATACCAAAACTCAACAAATAGGTTTCTAAAGGTCAGTTGCAATGTGGAATAAACTATATCAATGAACTTTTTTTTTAACTATGTGTCATTAAAATTCAAGAGTCTATCTTAAACTTCGAATGGACCTTTTATCCATACATGATTTTGCAACATCACCTGGTGGTAACTTGAAGAACATGTGTTCACTAATGTTGCAGATCTTCCAAATGTTCACATTGCATTACACAATATGAGAAACATACTTATTAAAATCATCACTGATTTTATCAGAAAAGCCTAAAAATTAAGAATCATCACCCTCAAGATGGTATATATTTTTCAACATCTTAGTTTTTCCTAAAAGCTCTAATTTACTATTGTCAACAAATAGTCAGTTGTTTTCTTTAAAGTGACAGGCTCACTTTGTTCTAGGAGGGGAGAGGCAATGCCTATTAAAACAGATTTTATACTGTACTTCCTTCAAGGTGATACATACAGGTATTCTCAAAACTGGTTTCTGGACTGTATGTGTGTGAATACACACACTACATTCTAAATGACACAAAAGATCAATTGGGAGATTAGTAGCAAGGTCAAGTGCCATATACCCTGTTGCCATTAAACAAAACCAAAAACAATTTCCTCTTCTAGATTTCCAGGTGTGTGGTTGTGCCAGCTCATTTTCATTTAGCTTTGATTTTAAATTTAAAATTTAGAAACAGGGCCTCCCCAGTGGCGCAGCGGTTAAGTGCTGCGCTGTGGAGCTGTCGGCAGCGGCGACGTGAGTTCGACGCCCGGCCGGGGAGAGTCCCACATGGCACGGCAGACCTCTCCTGCCTTGCCCGCTGATGCCCTCAGCAGTGTATTTCTGATCTGCCTGTTCTGCTCCCCACTCTGTCTCTGGTGAACCTTCTCGCCGCCCCACGCCTCTGGCCTGTACCCCAGCTTGTGTGTATAAATAAAAAATAAATCTTTAAAAAAAATTTAGAAACAGAGGTGCCTACTGATAGAAGTTATATACAGTCTAAATGGTCTTTATTTTCTTTTTAAAGTATGTGACTCTTTGTATCAAGAACACATTGTTTTCATTGATGGGTATTCTATCTCTGAAAATATATTACTAAAAATTATTCTAATTATGGACAAATATCTAGCCACCACATGCTGCTCATAGCAGAGAATCAAGTTATAGGACAAGGTTAGTATACTATAGTCCATTCAATTGATGGGATAGAAGCCCTTCTATAAATGATTAGTATCCAAGAAATAAAAATGCTGATGATAAATTGAAAAAGTAAAACCCCAAACAATTTGCCACAATGTAAAAAAGTTGGGAAAATATACAACAAAACACTATCAATAGTGGTTGATAGTAGAGAGTGAACTATGGGACAATTTTGTATTTTTAATTTATTTATTAAATGTTTGTGGAGCACTAATAAAGGGGTAGATATTATCTTAACTCGCTGGTATACATCAATGATCAAAACAAAGACCCCTGTGCTATAGCACTTACATTATGACAAATAAATGTGTTTATTGCATCGTGTATATAGTTTATTTGAAGGTATTAAATACTGTGAAAAAAAGAAGTACACAGAGTAAATAGGTTGAGTGTGTTCAAATGTCACCTTCTCAACAAGACCTATTCTGACTTTCCCCAGGGATTCTTTTGATTAACCCTTATCTTCAAGTCCTTGCAGAATTAATAGGGTATTCCCGTCAGAGGAAAAAGCTAGGGCAAGATTCCAGGGTGGGAGTGTCCCTGCTGCGTACAAAAGACAGCAAAGAGGTCAATGTGGCTAAGGCAGAATGAAAGGCAGAGAAAATGACACAAGTCAGAGAAAGACTAGGGGACCAAACCACACAGAGTTTTGTAGACCGCTTAATACTCTATGACTTTTACCGAGTAAAGAGAGCTATGGATTTGCTATTAAAAATTAGGAAGAAGAGTCTAGTAAGATGGCAACAGAGAGGACTCAGCACTCACCTCCTCCATATATTCACAACTAAACTGCAGCAGAACAAAGTCAACAGCCCCTGAAAGATTAACGGTGGACTATGGAATACATAAGGAGCAATGATACAGCAGAAAGAGATAGGGAAAACCAGAGCTGCGCTGTGTTTGCCATGATAACCCACCAGAGAAGAGGCAACTGCTGTACAGTTCCTTTACTGTGGTTGACTCAGGGGCACGTGCCCATGTTGGGGACTTGGGAGATGTGGCACTGCGTTAGATAAGAAGATACACAGAGTGGTATGCAGGACAAAGGGTGCACGGCTGGAGAACTATAAAGGCACAGAATGATGAATACTGGCTTAAATCTGAAGTTCCCAAGCTAGAACAGTTGGAGCATGAACCAGCACAGAGTCAGGCCAGATCACCTGTGTCTACTCATAAAAGAGGCTATTATTTGCAGCTTGAGGTGATGATAATCGAAATACCTCCATCCTCCTAAAACAAGATAACAACTGAATGATTTCACTAACTGGAGCTTAAGCCCCTCCATCTTAATAACAGGAGCAAGTATTCCAGGGCTCCAAACTCACCCTATCTCAACTGTAATCCTCCCCCAGCACTGCATACAGTACTCAAACACAACTAAGTGGTTGAGCATGACATTATATCAGGCATTTAGGCCAAGGAGTCAGCCTAGGGAGGGAATCAGTGTTGGTCCCTACCACACAACTCAGTACTATAGGAATTTTGAACCCTTGATTCTCACTGGAAGCAACTTTTTGGTGACCAATGCCCCAGTTCCTTTTCACCTATCAATACCAGCGCAGGCCTGTCCATTCAAACAGGTAAAAAGGCAATAGTCTGTGAAATTAGACATCTAAAGATCCTGGGTAAAAAAATCTAAAACTATGCTCAGCTTCTTGTAGGAGGGGCATAAAACCTATTTACTAAGAAAAGGCAACTCCCTATTACAACCCATAAACCTAAAAATGAAGAAACAAGAGGACATATCACAAATGGTGGCATAGTACACACATACATGAAACTCAAGGAAGTCTCAACCAAGCAGAATCCCAGAATATGCCTGAATAGGAGTTTAAGGGAACAGATATAATCACGCTTGCTAAATGAAGAAAAAGCAATGGATGTAAACGACAATAAAGACTAAGAAAACATGAGACTGCGATAATCAAACTAATGAATCTAAAAAGTACTGTAACTGAATTTAAAAACAAAATAGAGGGTCTAAACAGTAGATAAATATAAACAATGGAGGGAATTAGTAAGTTTGTATGCCAGAGAAGTCGCAAATAGTATGACAAAGAGAAAAAAGAATGAAAAATGAAAATAGCACAAGAGTTCTTTGGGAAAACCTAGAGAGAACTAACATCCATCTCATGGGGATTCCAAAAGTAGGAGAGAAAGAGAAAGTCTTTAAAATTTTAAAGAATTGCTGAGAACAATCTTAATCTGGGAAACAAATCAGACATCTTGATCCAAGAGGACCAAAGTGTTCCAAACAAAATAATACCACAATGACACACTCCAAGACACATAATACTAAAACTGTTGAAAGCCAATGACAAGGACAGAACTTTTTTAATTGAGAGAAAATAGACACATGAACCAATGGAACAGAACTGAAAACCCAGAAATGAATCCACATATATATCAATGCTTAATTCAGGATAAAGTAGCCAAGACCACACAATGGGGAAAGGAGTATCTTTAACAAATGGTGCTGGGAAAACTGGATGACCACACGTCAAAGAATGAAGCTGGATCGCCCTCCATGCACAAAAATAAATTCCAGATGGATTAAAGATTTAGCTATAATACCTATAACAATAAAATATACAGAAGAAAGTATTGGCAATATGATTCATGACCTCAATGATAAAGTTGTTTTGGGAACAAGGGAAATAAGAGCAAAAATAAACAATTGGGATTACCTCAAATTAAAAAGCTTTTACAGAGGGAAAGAGAATATAATTAGATTAAAAAGACAGCCTGCTGAGTGGGAGAAAATATTTACACATTACACAAGGGACAGGGCTTAGTATCCAAGCTATATAAACAAACTTATACATTTAGCAATAAAAATAAACAACCAACCCAATTAATAAATGGGCAGTAGATCTAAACAGAAAACACACCAAAGAGGATATTCAGAAGGCCAGTATGTACATGGAAAAATGGCCATCATCACATTTAATAAGGGTGATGCAGGTCAAAACCACAATGAGCTATCACCTCACATCTGCGAGAATGGCACATATTAAAAAGCCGCATCAACAAAGCTGAACAGGATGCACAGAGAGAGGAACTCCTACACTGTTGGTGAGAATACAAACTGGTGCAGTCATTTTGGAATGCAACCTGGATTTACCTTCAAAAAGTAAAAACGGAAATACATATGACCGCAAACCATCCCACTCCTGGGCATCAGTCTAAAAGTCCTGGAACCATCATCTTAAAGAATCATGTGCTCTACAATGTTTATTGCAGCATTTATTTACACTAGCTAGCACATAGAAACAACTCAAGTGCCCACTGAGAGAAGACTAAGATATGGTATATCTACACAACGGAATACTATTTTGCCATAGGGAAAGATGAAATGTTGTCATTTCCAGCAAAACGGAAGGAGTTTGAGGGAATTTTGTGTAGTAAAGCAACTCAGAATGGCAAAGACAAATATTGGACATTTTCATAGCAGATCATTCAACAAAGTAAAATACTCACAAAAGCTAGCGAGAACTAATATATGAAGTGAGATTTCTGAGGTGAAGAGCGGAGGGGAAAAGGGTCAAAGTGATATAAGGGATAGTGGCATGAAAAAAATTAGAAAAATATGCCTATTTCAATGATGTTTTAAAAAAATTTATCTTGTAGGCTGCAAGAAAGCCTCTACCATCCTTTGACAATGAGAGTTGCTTCAGCCAACTGCATATTGATTTTTCCTTTCATGGATGAGAGATGGGGGGGGGGTCTCCCAAAAGTACACAGAAATAGTCCCTCCCAGACATGATCTTGTTTCAGAGGCAGCATTCAGCACCTTAGAACCTTTAAATGCCTACTCAGGCTCAGTGATTTTGTTCATCATCTCTATTGTTCCACTACCAGTCTTATGGACTTGAAGCTCACTCGTGTTTACTTACCACTCTTACTCTGTAGTTTTATTTTCTGTGCTGTTAGTTCATTTGCCAACTGAGTTGTCACTTCATCCAGTTTTGTATGTGTTTCATTCAAGCGCTCTTCATAGAGACTACAGAACTTCTCAGCATTAGCCTGTAAGTCAAGAAAGAAAGGTTGGATGTGACGCCTAGAATCCATGCTGAATCAGAAAGGAGTAGTCCTGGGATCTTGTACTCTCTTCTACCCTGAAAACCACTGCTAGGTTTGGGAAACGCAACTTCTAACCTAAAAAAGCACAATGAACTGAGGCTTTGGGCTCCTTTGAGGCCCAGAACATCTCAGATAAAATGTGTCAATGCATAACCCAACTCGGAGGGTATGCTTCTCTAGAATTCTCTGTTCTTGTGAAGAAGGAAACATCAAACAAATAAAGCATATAACTACTTCCTGGTATTAAATGTCTATCTTTCTTTCCCACTAGAGTGTAACTTTCATAAGGACACAGAATTTGGTTGATCATAGATACATCCCCAATGCTTATAATGGTGCCTATCACATAGGAGGAGCTCAATAAAAAGAAGGAAAGTGCAGAGGAAGAAGAAGGAAGGAAATTCAAAGACTAACCAGGCAGCGGAAGGAGAGGATCTGACCTGCAAGAGATTAATGACAGAAATTTGAGCTGTCAAAGCAATTGCACCCTACCGGTCACTGTGGCTGCAGGCTCATCATAAGCCTGTTGAATTAACACTTTTATATCAAACTCCAATTTCTCAGAATTGGTTTTTCACGCTTGGAGAAAAGGATATGCCATTTGACCTTTGCACTTCTACCTGTTTTAGGTCACCAATCTAATCAGCAAATTCTTACTGCACCATGGAAACTAAGCTAGTGACTTTGAAACCCAAGATTCTCAGACAGGACCAATAGGTGCCAAATATAAGATGGTGGTATCCTCTTTACCCATCTGTGATTTGCATTCTGGTAATTAATATAATTAAAAATGGTAAGATGTCATTGGTAGTTCTATAGATACACGGTTATATAGATTTTACATAGCTGTTTCTGTGTTTTGTTCTTTACCTGTATTACGCCTCAATCCATGTAATATCCCTATGAAAATTTTGTTTCTACAAAGAAGTGTGCTATGGAAATGGAAGAGTATAAGAGAAGGAGGGGATCACCAACGAAAATGCAAGAAAATGGTAAAATCTGGGAAATAGGGTTGATTCTGAGCCCAATAATCTTAATGTTAACCTAATTGTCATAAACAATAGCCAAAACCCAGAAACATTTAACCGATGTTATCAGATATGAGCCCCTGGAAACTTCTGAGCAAAAATCTTAGAGAACACTGGCTAAAGTCTATGTTGTGTTAAAGATAGTTCTCAAGGCTTACAGTGGTGACTATGCCTCTACTAGAATTACATCTTCTTATATCCCCCAAGACAAATGCAATGCTTAACACATACTAGGCACTTGATAAATATCTAAGACACTCAAATTATTGCAGACTTTAGTGAGGGGTTGGCCATCATACCCACTAAAGTTTACCTAGAGGTCACATTCAAGCTTTCCTCATAAACCCTAAACCCCAGAGTTGTTTTGTTAACTTTGTCAGGATACTATCCACTGATGAACAAAGAAGTGAAAGGCCAAACCAAGTGTATGCTCATTTGGAGGCTGATGAGAAATGTCATACAGTCTGAGTTCCCAGGTGTCCATAGCACACCTGCTGCTGGTATGAATCATACCTAGAAGAGAGATTCAGTGACCAGCTTCTCATACAATGCCATCAATACCATGTAGATTGGAGCACTGATGCTAAAGGCCAGTACCCTCCATTAGCCACACTCTCTACTTGCTACTAGAAGAAAGCTGTAGTAGTGACATGTCAAAGTCTATGGGTGTTCTGACATTTTGAAAGTAATTTGATAGTCAAATTTGGTATACTCATTTTTCCCCCTCGTAATATCCCTTAAGAGTTCAAACTGTCTGTTTTAGAAATGAGAAACAGAGAAGTAAAATCCCTTGCCTGTATTCATACAGCTAGTAAATGCTAAAATTAGGATTTAAACTGAAAACTCCTGTACAGATGCAAAAACATTAAGTAAATAAATCAAATACTAGCTTTCAAGCAGTTAGACAACAAAGGAAATGTTAAAAATTGACTTGACTTCCAAAGTGGCTCAAATTGTCACGAATCTTGGATTCCAGAAGAAACTTGGTAAAAATATGGGAACCATCTTCATATTGCTTCCAATAATAAAGGACCCACTGTCTGGTCCACATCCAGATGTGAGACGTGGCATTTCTGCTTATGTCCTGGAGTATGCTATGCTATGCACCTATTTTCTGAGGTTGATAGAGCACTGATCTCTATAAGACAACTCAGCCCACGGTATGTGGAAATGGCAAGCGAAGGAGTCAGCGAATCCTCAGGCTGCAAGTGTTCCCCTGTGTGGGGAAGCCCAACTGGGCTGTGCTTAACTGTTGAGCCGCAGTCCCTGGGCAGACAGAAAAGGCACCTGTCCTTAGCATCGCTTCAAATGATAGCTATCCTCAGGCACTGTCACACTGGTATAGTGTTTTGAATTTACAAAGTGTTTTCATAAGCTGGAGCAAAAGTTAATGAGATCTTTTATTGAAAGGTAGACAGTATAAGTATCACACAAATGGGGTTGTATCTTCGAAAGAATTTCACATTTAAGCATAAGGATAGGTACATTTTGATACCAGGAAAGAAGAGGTTAATAAATTAAAGTACATGCCTCTTAAAGCTCGCTCCTAAAATGATGCATAAAAATGCTGCCTCCCAGAAATGTAGAAACCAATGGGAATTCAAAATAATCAAGATAATTGTGAGATTGCCCATAACTTCTAAATTGCCGTGGGCCTCTCTGTCAGCTTAATATGCTTTTGAAAATGTTTCAGTTTCCACTGTACCACTGAGTATTGGTAGTCCTGGCATTACAATTCAGGAAAAGATGAAGTAAACAATTCAAGAAAAAACTTCAATATAATGTTTATGCCTACGAGAGTAAATAGCATCAATTTATTCCCCCAGTATTTAAGACAACAGCAGAGTGCAGTCACCCAGACACACACACAGGATTTGGAGTTGAGACCCATCTCTGCCATCGCATTGTGTGAACTTGGACAAGTCACTAACCCTAAAGAAGACAGAATTCCCAAGAGGCAGGTCTAAAAGTCAATGCAAGTAATTGAGAGCACAGATTATGCAAAGCATGCAGTAAACAAGAATAAAATACCGAGTTTCTCCTTAGAGATACTTTCGATTTAAGAAAAGTTAAAAGACTGTATAATACAGCAGTACAAGAGGGACCTCAAAAGTGTTACAAGAATTCAGAAACAGATACAATTTTAATATAGAAAGTTGAATTTGAGCATTCCAGGGAGAAAGTTTAATTTGAAAAGATACATTGGTGCGAAGTAGGTATTTGGTAGAAGTCAAGCATTCTAGTTTGGCTGAAGGCGAAGGTTCCTGGAACAAAGCAGTGGGTTCAAAATGTGTAAGGCAGGTTAGTCAGATCACAGCCCTTCAGGTATCCGAAAGGCAGAAGTTTGGGGTTCCCTTTTGAGCAGGGACATGATTCAATAAAGCCATATTGAATCTAGAAATATTCATATGGCTACTGTATAAGATGAATTAAAAAGAGTAAAAAAAAAGATAATTTAAGAAACCACTGCAAAAGTGAAGTTAAAAAGTAATAAAATACCTACTACATTACATGTGGGTAAAATGTAATAAAAATGTAGACAGTGCAGAATTGATCTGGAAAAAGAAAAAAACCAAGGGACAAAACAATGGACAAGAGATGAAATAAATTACACTGGTCAACAAATTTTTACAAGTCATGTTACTGGAATAAAATTAGCCATTTCCTATCAACTTATATGTGCTCAACATGAATATGACAGTCAAATTCTAATTTTGCTCTAGTTTTTTTGTAATCTGCAATAAATGGATGTTCACATCACGAAATACATGCCAATAGTAATAGGCCTACGGTTAATACCTGTAAAAAATCAAGTCATAGACTACTGCTTAGATTTCTTCGCTTGTCTCTGGCCCAGCAGTAGTCAGCCAGCATTGTATTGGACCATTTTCCCTGTTATCTTTGTTCCACTGATGCAGTATCTTGATGAAAACGTCTGCCATGCTCATCACTAACCATGCCATAGTTTTCAGGGAAGAAATCCAGATGGGAATAAAGGAAGTGGATCTTTAGAAACATATTGCAGCCAAGTTTCTGATACTACATCAGCATATCTTCTACTAGTTCCTTGTAGTTTTCTGCCCTAACAATCCCAAGAAAGCTTGTAGATATTAGATGAAAAGCATTCCATGCTTGTTTCACATTACCCTGCAGCAAGTTGTTGAACCAGTTTGCGGCACCCTGGCTCGCCCGAGTTGCCTGAAGGCGCAGCATGGAGCTAGGATCTTCAAGGAAGAGTTCCTTAGGTAGCCAGGAGGCGACATCTCTTCTTGTAACTACAGTAACGCATAAATATTTTCTAAGTTAGACCTATACCTTTCTTAAGATATGTCTGTATACATAACCTCTCCATTGCCTAAGACCCCATGATTGGGTCCAGGTGCCGAGCTGCTCCTTCGATAAGTACATTCTTGCCTGATCACGGGTTGGTGTCCTGTACAAAAACATTTACTCCCCCTCCCCTTACATTCCCCTGCCTGCTTCTGGGAATCAGCATAAGATGGCTTCTGTGATTAACCACTTCAGGGAGTTGGAAT
>PVIJ01021744.1:0-17794 GCA_004024925.1 Scalopus aquaticus
AGGGGAGGGGAGGGAAGGGGAGGGGAGGGAAGGGAAATCCAGTTTGTTATTTGGTTACTGTTCCTTGAAGATGTTTTGACTTGTGAAACTTCCAGTTTTCTTAGAAACCGTAGTTTCTTAGACTCTAAAGCTAAGAAAAACTGTGGCTTTTCGTTCGTTAAGGGATTATGAACTATAATGAGCATACCATGTAATGTGCCAACATTTATGATAAGAAAAAATAATTAAGCAAGATAATATACTACCAATTTATGCTTAATAGAAATGCTTATATATTCATTAAGTGTAGAAAATGGAAAACTTAGTTCTGTCTTGATTCATTCCACTTATGTTTAGGTGGGAATTAGGTTTAAGAAGTTTTAATAATATCCTTTAATTTGATGTATTTATCTTCGTCTAGGACACTTACCTCCATAGTACTGTTAGTAGCACATTACTAAGATAAATTTTTCCTTTACTTTTATCTGTTCCTGAAAAAATGTGAGTATATGTGGCTCAGAATTAGAGCCATTTTCCATTTCCTGTGATTAATTCAGGAAACAGGTAGCCTGGGCTTTCCAAGTATATTCTTTTCAGTAATGTTTTTTGGTTTTTTTTTTTTTTTTTTTGCTATCAGAAGAAAGGTAATTTTGTATTCTTAATTAAATAGAGACTGGTTGTTGAATTGGTTCATTTTAATTTAATTGAAATTTAAGAAATATCTTTTAAAATATTCATATTTTCCCTAGAAAACAAAGGAAAGAATAAAGAAAAATCACCCATTCTTTTGATATATACTATGCTTCTTTATCCTATCCATAATAAGCTGGTTTATCTTTCATGGGTTTTTAAATGGTTTTTTGTTAATAACATTGCAAATATTGTTTGATGTTACCAAATATTCTACAGCATAATTTATCAGTTCAATATAATACTATACTTTAGGGGAGAAATTGTATAATAATTTAATCTGTTGTTGAACATGGATACTTTCTTCCTCTTTCTGTTCCTCTTTCCGTCCCATCCTTCTTTTTTTTTTTTGTAGTTAAAACACCACAAAACTTCTTTCCAGTAGAATCAATGAACACACATTATTTATTATTCATTTATAGTAACTTCTTTGAAATGGTATTGATAAATCACACAATATATACATTTTTAAGGATGTCTGAATTATTGTTGCATTTTCCTCCAGCAATGTATAATTTATGCTCCTGTATTTATGGTGCTTTTGATAATTCAAAGAATTATTTTCATGTAGTCAACTCTATCAGTATTTTCCTTTATGTTATTTGCTTTTAGTATCATGCTTAGAGAAGCCTGACTGTCCCTTAGATGTATATGTATATACACATATGAATGCTATAATGGTCTTATTTCATGTATTTCTACATCTATATTCATGTCTCTCTACAGAAATATATATATATATATATATATATTGCATTCTCTCTCTCTCTCTCTCTCTATATATATATATATATCTATATATAGATATAGATAGATAGATAGATAGATAGATAGATAGAGAGAGAGTGCACGAGCGAGAGAGAGAGAGAGTTACAGTTATAAAACTATAAGACTGACATCTGACATTCTGGGCTATTTAATAATACAACAACTGCTGCTATGAGATGTTATCAGCTCACTATAGTTGCAGAGTTTACTACATTCTATCTATGTTTACTACATTGACTACGTTTCATCTCGTGTAGAAACTTTTTTTAATGAGCATTATCTTATTTAAACATCACCTGTGATACAGGAACTAAATTGTTATCCTCTTTTGCAAATAAAATGAGACCTAGAGACAAGATTTAAAGCTAAGTTTTTATGGTTTTTAAACTAGTTATCTTAACCAGGAGCATGTTGCAAAGAGAGAGAGGAAGGGAAGGAGGAAGGAGGGAGGAAGGAGGGGGAGAGGGAAGGGGGAGGGAGGGAGAGGGGAGAGAAAGAGAGACTAGTGAATATGTTTGAATGGGGGATTTCTTGATGAAGGGATTAATTTTGATGATGAAGAAACTGAATAGGAAAAGAAATGAGGGTTCTTGCCCTCTCTATTTAAGCCTAAGTCATTGCAGACTCTGTATAACTTTTCTTTCTTTCATTTGGTATATCATATTTTTTAGTTTGAGAGTTTAACTAAGTAAGGTTTTGTCTTAATATAATACAAATTTAAGATGATAGGTGATTGCATTCCAAATGGAATTGTATACAATTTCAGTTCAGGTGTCAGGAAAGAGGTATCTAGCAATTGAGGTTAAAGGGCCCACAGAACATGGAGATGTGATTTACCACCTAAATGAGTTTTCTATCTGCTGTTATGTTTTATCATTATATGAGAAAAGATTCTGAATATTTTAGAAGACCAGTGCTGAATTTTCTTATATATTTGGAAAGTAGGTATCATGATTGTGTTTTTTCCTTATAGTTCAGTGTTAGCACATCTTATTTCAATATTTAATGTCATTAGATGACATATTTTTTATTTTGCTTGCTCCTTTTCACTGTAGAAATGTTTCTGTCTCTTAAGTTAAATCATTGTATTCTCTTGGTTACAAAAGTAATTTTAGAAAATATTGATCTAGCTTTCAAAACTGACAGTTGTCTTCTTTACCATATGGATCTTCCTCAACTGGCAATGGGGTTATGTGCTGATAAAATCATCTAACACAAGGACATTTTATAATATCTCATGTGCTTTATTGGATATTGTACTGAAACTGTTAAACAGTTTGCAGTATAGCTTGTTTATCACTGTGGTAAAAAACGGCATACTGATTTGCAACTCATTGTTGCTAATCAGCATCACATAAAAATATCTTCTTAATATTTGATTTTTACTGAATATGTAGAAATCATTCAGACCATTGTAAAGTTTAAAAATCCTAAGTCAGACCATGATAAGTAATGACATAGAATTGTATAATAATTTCTATAATTCTTAAGAAATAATTTTTGTTAAGAACATCATCACTGTAACGTCTACATTTTTTTGTGTATTTTTTTAAAAAACAAGACCTATAAATTGGATAATTTTCCATATTATAAAATTTTGCATGTTTACAGAAATATATTTTGATTATATAATAATCTGTATATCATAAAAACAAATGTTCAAGTCATATATTTTTATATTTGTTAAGGTATTAATAATGATGTGCAAAATATTTTAAAATTACATTTGTTTTGACATTTTTATCTCCCTAGAAGGAAACTTAATTTTCTTTATCATTGACCTACATGAAATCATAGACCTAATAGAAACAGAAATCTTATAAACTCACTTTTTTAAACAAATGGAACTTTATTTTTAGACTACTAAAAATTTCACCATTGTGAATATAAGGAATTTAACTGAGTCTTTCAGAAGTTTCATCTCATGTATTACCTTTTTTTAAAAATATCTCAAGGGCATGTTATGATTTTCTTCCCTTTGATTAAAACCATAAGTATCATTTCATGTGTATGCATCTTTTTTAAACTCTAGGAATCACTTTCTTGGTTTGTTTTCGTCACACTGTAATTTTTTTTTAAAGATTTATTTATGTGTAGAAGAACTGGGGTGTAGGCCAGAGATTGGTGGGGGTGTTTAGAGGATTCACCAGAGACAGAGTGGGGAGCAGAAGAGGCAAATGTACTGAAATGCACTGCTGAGGGGAGCAGCAGGTGAGACAGGAGAGGTCTGCTACACCATGTGGGAAGCTGCCTGGCTGGGGCTAGAACTTAGGTGGCAGCAGTGATAGAGTGATAGTGCTGAAACTCAATCCTTCTCCCACCAGGGAGGCCCCTGTAAATTTTTTGTTATAGTAGAATCATTTAAGAATAATCCCTTACTGCGTTTTCAGTAAATATGCTGTGGAATTTTTTTCCCCTAGTGTCACATACATCATGGAGAAATAATTTCATCTAGTCGCTAGTCAGTTTCTAACATTACAAGGTAGGAATCTGGAGTAGCCTGCCCCACTAGATGGTAGGAAGCAAGCACACTGAAGAATGAACAGTTTTCAGATGTCTGCTGGGGTCTTTGTTGGAGGACTCGAATATAGCCCGTAGGTTTGATAATTCACTGGGTGGAATCACGAGACTCAGCATATACTCATAGCTATAATTTATTACAGCTAATGGAAAAAGTGCATATGGTGATGTCTGGGAGAAACCAGGTAAAAACTTCCAGAATCTTTTTCCAGTGGAATCACACAAGAATCTCAGGTTCCTCCAGCAATAGGCTATGAAAAGTAAGAGCTACTCCAAGCAGTAAAATTTCCTAGAGACTCAGACTTCAGGGTTTTTCTTTGGATTGGTCATATAGGAACCTTCTGTGTGGCACATACCAAAATTACAGGACCCCAAAAGAAAAGTAGGTTTCCAGCATAAACTGTATTACTTATGTAGACTTTAGAAGATGAATCTTTTTTCATTTGTGGGAATGGTGGGAACCCTCCTCAAGTCCACCATCTGTCTCTCCCACTGACACATATTGTCTCAGAGTATTTCTACCACTCCAAATCTCAGTTTTCTTCTCTTTTAAATAGCTGGATAATATAAAAAAAATCAACCTTCCTTTTGCTAGTTATGGATTAGAGTTAGCATCTTCTATTGCACTTAGATTATTTCTTTTTTGAATGTTTGTACTTTTATAATTTTCAATTCCAAATACAAAGTTGTATCATATGTTAAAAATCCAAAAGGTGAAATTTAAATTAAAAACTATATAATCTTAATGACGATATTTTTAAGAGGTAACAAGGCAAGTATTTAATACTCATTTAACAGATGAGGGCAGGGAGACTCAGAGAACAATTAATTTGTAAATATGTGCAGTGTTAATACATCACATAGTGTAAATAAATACAATTTTTCTTCCTACTTGGCAAGATGTTTTCTAATGGTGGATGCTATTTTTGTCATGCTGTATTTTCAGTGACTGGAACATTGTAGTGATTCAATAAATGGTAGGTAATGATAGTTGTAGGGACTCAACACTTCACTCATTCTCGCATTTGAAAAATAAAAAAAAAGTTTTTGAGAAATCAGTTTTCGAAAGCTTGCTTCACTCCAATATTCTGTTATGTTTTGATAAATGGTTTTTGCCATCACCTTTGGGGTTTTTAGTTCATTTTGCACCTGGCTTTTGTAGTTAGTTGTTGTTGTTTTTTTAAGGGTTATTTACTTTTGCATACAAGCTGGGGCACAGGCCAGAGGTGTGGGGTGGTGAGAGGATTAACCAGAGATGGAGTGGGGGGCACAACAGGTGGATCTACTGAAATACACTGCTGAGGGAGCAGCAGGCTAGGCAGGAGAGGTCTGCTGTGCATGTGGGATTCTCCCCAGTCTGGCATTGTACTCACGCCAGAGCCACAGACAGCTCCACAGCCCTGCTCTTAACCCTTGCACCATCAGGGAGGCCTGTAGTTAGATTCTTAATCCCTTCTTTTTAGAACATTAGTTTCTGCCTTTTCCAGCAGTTCCTCTCTCTCCCTGCCTCCCTGCTTTCTTCCCTCTCTTCTTTTCTCCTTTCCCTCTCTCCCTCTCTCTGTCTCTCTCCCTCTCTGCCTCTGTCTCTCTTTCCCCCTTCTTCCCCCCATACCCTTCAGGGTACCTCAGGTTACCTGATAAATTGTAATTTTATTTGGTCTCCTGGTCCTCCACTCTTATCTGACATTCAGGTCCAAAACAGAGAAATATATCCCTTTGTCCCTGTTTAAGCCTTCTTTGGGATAGAAACTCCCAAACAGCACCATTTCAATGAAAAGCCTATGATAGAATAAAATAAAGCAATTTGCCATTTTCAGTGAAGATCAGTGGTCATTCTGTGGAAAATGTGATAAATTGTTCTTGTAAATGAAAGAGAATTATATTGCTGCTATCTTAGTTCTTACCATGCTTTATATATCCTGTACTGACAATTTTTTTTTCTTTTTAGTAAGTTATACTTAAACTATAGCTCTTAAAGTGAATTTAGGGAATTTTCATTTTGTTCTAAAGTTCTTTGGCAATTTGGAAAATAATAACTACGTCTATTTTGAAAATATTTTTCTAGAGCTATATGAAAAATAATCACTACATCTGAATTTTGCTATTACAGTCATCTATCAATTTGCTTCTAAAATGTATATAATTTGAATATATAAAAATTATTCCATACAGAAAAAATTGTATGTTGATTTCAAGACTTTATCTTTTGGAAGTTTAACCATGTAATTTTAGTTCATATTTAACAGATTGAATTTTCAGTTCTTAGCTCAAACACTAGGCCTCATATGAAGGAGTCATTTTTAAGTACCAGGCATTTAAAGTTTTATGATTAAATCTATTCATACAAATTCAGTGCTTTACGGTTGTAAAAGAAAATGTTAGTTTATATCTTAAAATTCCAGTAGACTTAGAGCTATTAAAATCATGATATTTAGGATCACTTGGAATTATAGGTTAAAATAGATTTTTGAAACACTAATTTAATGTAAAAGGTATATAAAAAGAATATATGAAATATGAAATATTTTCTTTTTTTTAAAGATTTATTTATTTATGGATATAAGCTGGAGTGTTGGCCAGAAGTAGGGGAGGTGAGAGGAGTCACTAGAGACAGAGTGGGGAGCAGAACAGGCAGATCTACTGAAGTACACTGCTGAGTGGAGCAATGGGTGAGACAGGAGAGGTCTGCTCCACCCTGTGGGAAGCTCCTGGGCCAGGGACAAACTCGTGCTGCAGTGGCTCTGGATAGCTTCATAGTGCTGCGACTTAATCTGTTGCGCCACCAGGGCGGCCCTGAAATATTTTCTTGTGTATAAAAATTATACTGTGGTGATGTAAAGTATCTAGATTTGGGTGGGGCTGTAATTTTAAATTTATGGTTATCATCAATGTGTTGAAATATTACTTTTTAATTTTGAATCAATAATATATTTGTAATAGTTTTGCATAGATAACTATCAGTTGGGCCACGATGCTGAACAGCCCAGTGGCCCTATTCTCATTGTAGTCTTTGTAAATGCTGATGGTGGCTATCTAAGGGGAAGCGGTGATAGCAACGGTACAGGTTGTGCTCAGGCAGTCAGGATAAAGGCCCAATAGACAGCAAAGAAGTTACAGGGGAATGGGAAATTATAGGTCCTTCACCTGTAAGCAGGAGATAGTCTAAAATGCTGTATAAGAAGAGAGCAGGATGGCCTCCCTGGTGGCTTAGTGGTTAAGCACTGTGCTGTGGAGCTGTTGGCAGTGGCGACGCGAGTTCTATGCCAGACGGGGAGATTCCCACATGGCGCAGCAGACCTCTCGTGCCTCCCCCGCTGCTCCCCTCAGCAGTGTATTTCCGTCGATCTGCCTGTTCTGCTCCCCACTGTCTGGTGAACCCTCTCACCACCCCATGCCTCTGGCCTGTACCTAGCTTGTATGCATAAATAAATCTAAAAAAAAAAAAAAAAAAAAAAAAAAAAAAAAAAAAAAAAAAAAAAAGAGAGCAGGAGGTGGTGGTGACCCTGTGTTTCAAGCTCTAAGTGTTAATCTCTAGTGTGCTTTCCATGTTTTCCATGTTTCTAGCTCCCTGTGTACTAATCTTTAGCAGTTACCTCCCCATGCACTCAACAGATAGAGGCCCCTTAGTGAGCTATATTTGGTATACAAAAATCAAGACATGAGCATTTCGTGGTTGACCTGCTCAGGTGTCCCCTCCTTGTTGCCATAAGAAGCTTACTTGCTTTCCTGTTACTGAATAAATATTCTATTGTAAGACTCATTCCTCACCATCTGGTTCCTCAATTTTTGTGGCACAAGACAAGAACCCAGCTGACATCATGTGACTGCAGGGACATACTATATTGTTTGGCATCTGGTGGCAGAATATCAAGGCTAGAAGTAGACCTTCTGTAGAAGTTGATCTATGTAGAGATCATAAATATTTCAACAGTGATTGAAAGTAGTTTTGTAGTAGTGAATAAGGATCCTGCAGTGCATTCCCATTGTGAAAGTGTGTGTGGAGGGCAACACCAAACAAGCAATTCTCCAATACTACCAACAGGATTTTGAGAATTTAACTCAATTCTGAAATTATCTACTTGGATTTTGCATACATTTCCACAACTAAGGTGTCAGTTTTCCAGGAATGACCTCCACTTCAGATGCTAGGCTAGTCTCCAATCAGACTGTTACTTGTACTGCAGACATATAAATCAGAGGTTCCCACGATTCTCTCCTGAGGTTCAATTAAATTGCTAGAATAGCTCTCAGAACTCACAAAACCTGTTTACTCACTAGATCACCAATTTATTACGAGAGATAATAAGGGCTATGAATCAACAGTCTGATGAAGAGATACATAGGAGAAATTTCCTAACAAAGGTGCTTTTATCCCTTTGGAGCTTGACAGGCAGGGGGTCTGAAAGTGCTGTTTCCCCATCCTGAATGCTCTCCAAAGTGCCTCTACTTTAGGCTTTTATAGAGTTTTCATTACGTAGGCAAGATTGATTAAATCATTGGCCATTCTCAATTGAAGTCAAACTTCAGCTCCATTCCCCTTCCTTTCCTGAAAGTCTGGGTGTGGGCTGCAATTTCCAACCATCTAATCTTTTAGTTGGTTCTTCTGGCAACCAGTCCCCCCAGCCCCTGTCAAAAATGCACCTACTTGACGTGTCAGAAAACATCTTTATCATTCTCAACACTCTGGTAATTTCAAGGCTCTGCAGAGTTGTGAGTCAGGAATGATGAAGAACAAATATATGAGAATATATATTCATGAATCACAAGATCTCAAGTACTTACTACAATCATTTGGCCCTCTCTAACTAGTTAAGGATTCTAAAGTGTCTCAAAGTCTTTAGACCTAGTGAAATTTTATAGACAAAGCCACATTTCTGAATAACTTGGCAATAATTTAAGATAAAACAATATTTATAATGACTTAGCAGTTTTCAAAATTAATTCAATATGTTGTTTTAGCAAAATGCTTTGTTAATTTTCGTTTTCCACATGAAATGGCATTTGAATATTCATTTCTTGCTAATAATAAATCTAAAAGTCCTCATCATAAGAGACAAATTTGTGACTGTGTATGTTACATAGTTAAATGTTAATGAGACTCAGTATGTTGATTTTGCAGCTATAGGTATTGAATTTTATAGTGTTATAATCCCCAAACTAATATAATGTTAAATGTCAATTATTCCTCAATAAAAAAATACTATAAGTGTACTGTAGAAATTAAAAATATTCAGCGTCAGATTTAAA
Source organism: Scalopus aquaticus (assembly GCA_004024925.1). Taxonomy (NCBI): domain Eukaryota; kingdom Metazoa; phylum Chordata; class Mammalia; order Eulipotyphla; family Talpidae; genus Scalopus; species Scalopus aquaticus. The sequence continues at coordinate 9,205 of PVIJ01021744.1, forward strand.
AATAAAACTACTTGAAAAATAATTTATATGTAATGAATATCTCACTTTTTGTTTAGTTCAGTGAATTTTGACAAATATTTGTAGCCTTGGTGATATCATCACTTATTTATATAAAATATATTTTTAAGGCTTTTATCTACTAATGCCATCATCTCTGTCATCTTAGGCTCTGTTTCTATTGTCTGAATTTCATTTTGTAGTAGAATAGATGGAAATTAAAGAAGCAGACATTCAAATAAAAGTGTTCTAAAAATTTAAAATAAATTCTGTAAATGAAAATTATGAGAGCACTATGGGATGGACAGAGATACGTTTGCTTTGTATGGTATTTATATATTGTTTGGTTAGATAATTGTGACAAGAGTATGGTTGTATTATATAAATCCATGCACTTCTAAATGATAGATTTTTGAGTTTCATAAAAATTAAATATAACCACATGACATGAAATAGCCAAATACTTTTATTTTGATATTAACTATGTACTATAGATATACGGTTTCCAATCAAACTTAATACCTAACGGTGAGGCTGAAGATATTTTACTTTTTACATTGTTACTTTACTGTTTCTACCAAATTTTAAACTTAAAGAACAGATCTTCAGAGAATATAACCACTTTTTATTTTGTTTTTTTGTTGATAACTTAATAGCTTTATTATCATCCTCTCACGAGGAGTTGTTAAATGTAATACATCTATGGTAAGGTTTAGGATAGCTTTTTCTATATCCTATAAAAAGTAAAAATAAATATGTTCTCACTTCTTTGGTATGTCATTGCCTTTACTGTGATAACTAAAAAAATTCTGTAGTGTGATAGAGTAAAATATAGTGCTCTTAATCTGGAGAGACAGGTTTATTTTTTCAACTGGAGATATCTAAAATGCCTGTCATAAAGAAACTGTAAAAATCCTTTCAGCAGATATTAAACATTTCAGAGAGTGTAAGGATAAATTCTGACGTTTCTATTGATAATTTCTGCATAAATTATCTCATAATCAATCATAATCGATCAACTCTCTGGATTAAAAATATAATTGGGTGTCTAGATACTTGAGTATATATAGAATAACACACTTGACATAACAAACTGAATAATGGGACATTTGAAAATGATATTTTGCAATTATACACTTCTTTTTTTTTTTTTAAAGATTTATTTTTTATTTATATATACAAGCTGGGGTTCAGGCCAGAGGCGTGGGGCGGCGAGAGGGTTCACCAGAGACAGAGCGGGGAGCAGAACAGGCAGATCAGAAATACACTGCTGAGGGGAGCAGCAGGCAAGGCAGGAGAGGTCTGCCGCGCCATGTGGGATTCTCCCCGGCCGGGCGTCGAACTCGCGTTGCCACTGCTGACAGCTCCACAGCCACCGGGGAGGCCCACAATTATACACTTCTAAAGAATAAACATTTGCTTTAATAACACAACCTTCAAGGACTATTTGAAACATTAAAATGTTATAAACAAATATTTGATAATTACTGAAAGCTAGGTAAAAGATTATACTTACTAATTTGCCAGCTAATGTAAATGTAAATAAAAGCAAATATTGGGACCAAAAGTTAGATAGGTCTAGATGGGTTACTTGCATTTATATGGTTTGTCACTCAAGGATACTTTTCAGTTTGCATAGTATCAGGTGATTGGAATCTAAGAACTTTTGTCTAAATTCTGCCAAATATTGAATTGATCTCATGCCGTACGACATTAGATCTGGGGAAGAATGACAGCTGGAAGCTTAAATGGATGGCAAAGATCTTCGATGCTGCCTGATGCAAACAAGAAAAGTTTTAATCTAGTCAAATTAGTTATCTGCTAGAAGATAAACAATCACTTTGCTAGGATATTAACAGAATTCAGTTTCCATAATTTTTTTTATTGTTATTTATGTCTTTTACATTTTGTATTCCCCTTGGGTAGCCCACCACCAATTCACCCGTGATCCATCTCCATGGTCCCTTGTATTCTTTTCTATTCCATTTTGTGCCCTTATCCTCCCCTCCACCCAACTCCCCTCTGCCCCCCAGCCCCACCCCGCTGAGTGTCTCTCTCCTATTTGGTTTCCCTATAGTCCTGTTATAAGTGAAACCATTCGATATTTTTCTTTTTCTTTCTGGCTTATTTCACTGAGTATGATTCCCTCTAATTCCATCCATGTCTCTGCAAATTGCATGTGTTTATCTTCTTTGAATGCTGAATAGTATTCCATTGTGTATATGTACCACATCTTCTGGATCCAATCATCTATTTTTGGACATCTGATTTGCTTCCATACCTTTGCTATTGTGAATAGTGCCGCAATGAACATACGGGTGCATGTATCCTTTCGGATTAGTGTTTTTGTGTCCTTTGGGTAAATTCCCAAAAGTGGTATTGCTGGTTCGTATGGAAGCTCCATGTTGAGCAATTTGAGGAATCGCCATACAGCTTTCGATAGTGGTTGGACCAGTTCACATTCCCACCAGCAGTGTAGAAGAGTTCCTTTTTCTCCACATCCTTTCCAGCATTTGTTGTTGCCTGTATTTTTAATGTGTGCCATCCTCACAGGTGTGAGGTGGTATCTCATAGTGGTTTTGATTTGCATTTCCTTGATTGTAAGTGATGTTGAGCATTTTTTCATGTATCTGTTGTCTATTCTCTTTTCTTTTTTGTAGAAGTGCCTTTTGAGCTCTCCTGTCCATTTTTTGACTGGGTTATTGGCATTGTTTTTGTTGAGTTGTGTGAGTTCCTTGTAAATTTTTGTTATCAGTCCTTTATCAGATGTATTGTGTGCAAAAATCTTTTCCCAGTTGGTAGGGTGTCTGTTAGTTTTGGTTAATGTCTCTTTTGCTGTACAGAAGCTTTTTATTTTGATGTAATCCCATCTGTTTATCTTGTCTTTCACTTCCTTCACTTTGAGGGCTGTGTCTTTGAAGATTTTGCTGAGATGTATGTCATGTAGAGTTTTGCCTATATTTTCTTCTATACATTTTATGGTTTCAGGTCTTACATCCAGGTCTTTTATCAATTTTCAGTTGACTTTTGTGCAGGGTGCAAGGTAGTAGTCTAGCTTCATTTTTTTTTGCATGTGGCTGTCCAGTTTTCCCAGCACCATTTATTGAATAGACTGTCCTTGTTCCACTGCATTTTCTTTGCTCCTTTGTCAAAGATTAGTTGTTCATAGATATGTGGCTTTAATTCTGGGTATTCTATTCGGTTCCATTGGTCTTTCTGTTGGTTTTTGTTCCAATACCATGCTGTTTTAATTATTATGGCTCTGTAGTAGAGTTTGAAATCAAGGAGTGAAATTCCTCCGTTTTCTTTCTTTTTAGTTAGTAGGGCTTTAGCTATGCGAGGATTTTTGTGGTTCCATATGAATTTCATCAGTAGTCGATCTATTTCTTTGAAGAATGTTGTTGAGATTTTTATTGGAATAGTATTGAATCTGTAATTTTCTTTTGGTAGGATTGCCATTTTGATAATGTTAATCCTTCCAATCCATGAACAAGGGATGCCTTTCCATGTTCTTGTGTCTTCTATTTCTTTCTTTTTTTTTTTTTAAAGATTTTATTTTATTTATACATACAAGCTGGGGTACAAGCCAGAGGCGTGGGGCGGCGAGAGGGTTCACCAGAGACATAGTGGGGAGCAGAACAGGCAGATCAGAAGTACACTGCTGAGGGGAGCAGCGGGCGAGGCAGGAGAGGTCTGCCGCACCATGTGGGATTCTCCCCGGCTGGGCGTCGAACTCGCGTCGCCGCTTCCGACAGCTCCACAGCGCAGCGCTCAACCGCTGCGCCACCGGGGAAGCCCAATGTCTTCTATTTCTTTCAACAGGAATTTTGTAGCTTTCTTTGTGTAAGTCCTTTATGTCTTTTGTTAGATTTATTCCCAGATATTTGATTTTTTTTTTTTTGGTTTCGATTTTGAAGGGGATGGATTTCTTAATTTCTTCTTCTTCAGACTGGGTGTTTGCATAGAGGAATGCTACTGACTTTTGTGCGTTGATTTTGTATCCTGCTACTTTAATGAACTGGTCTATTATTTTGAGTAGTTTTTCTATGGAGTTTTTAGGGTTTTGTATATATATTTCATATCGTCTGCAAATAGAGACAGTTTAATTTCTTCCTTTCCTATTTGGATCCCTTGAATGTCTTTCTTTTGTCTAATTGCTCTGGCTAGGACTTCCAGTATTATATTGAAAAGTAATGTTGAGAGTGGACATCCTTGCCTTGTGCCTGATCTTAGGGGAAAGGACGTCAGCTTCTCACTATTGAGTATAATATTGGCCGTGGGTTTGTCGTATATGGCTTTTATTATGTTGAGGTATGTTCCTTCTATCCCAAGGATTTCAAGGGCTTTTATCATGAACGGGTGTTGTACTTTGTCAAATGCTTTCTCAGCATCTATTGATATGATCATATGGTCTTTATTTTTCTTTTTGTTGATGTGTTGGATTACATTGATTGATTTTCAGATGTTGAACGAACCTTGTGTCCCTGGGATATATCCCATTTGGTCGTGATGTATTATCTTATGGATGCATTGTTGGATCCTATTGGCCAAGATTTTATTAAATATTTTTGCATCAGTATTCATTAGGGAGATTGGTCTGTAGTTTTCTTTTTTTGTGTTGTCTTTGTCTGGTTTTGATATTAGAGTAATATTTGCTTCATAGAATGTGTTTGATAGTACTCCTTCCTTCTCGATTTTTTGAAAGAGTGTGTGTAATATAGGGACTATTTCGTTTTTGAATGTTTGGAAGAATTCATTTGTGAAACCATCTGGTCCTGGGCTTTTGTTTTTGGGGAGGTTTTTTAATTACTGTTTCAATTTCACTACTTGTGATTGGTCTGTTTAGATGTTCTATATCTTCTTTTTCTAGTTTTGGGTGATTGTATAGTTTTAGGAATTTGTCCATATCCTCTAGATTGTTATACTTGTTTCCGTATAGCTGTTTATAGTAATCTCTGATTATTTTTTTTATTTTTGCTGTGTCCTCTGTGGTTTCTCCTTTTTCATTTATGATCCTATTTATTTGTGTTTTTTCTCGTTTTTTCTTTGTATGCCTGGCTAGTATTTTGTCTATTTTGTTTATTTTTTCAAAGAACCAGCTTTTGGTCTCGTTAATCTTCTGGATTTTTTTTTTTTTATTTCCATTTCATTTATTTCTGCTTTGATTTTTATTGTTTACTTTCTTAAACTGACTTTTGGGGTTTTTTGTTGTTCATTTTCTAGTTCTTTGAGATGTGAGATTAAATCGTTTCTTTGGGTTGTTTCTTGTTTCTTGATTTGAGCTTGTAATGCTATATATTTTCTCTTATTACTGCTTTTGCTGTGTCCCAGACATTCTGGAAAGTTGTGTCCTCATTGTTGTTCAGTTCTAGATATTTTTTAATTTCTTCTTTGATCTCTTCATTAATCCATTGGTTTTCCAGTAATGTGGGTTTCACCCTCCATGAGGTAAGGAGGATTCTTTTTTCCTTTTTATGATTTATTTCCAGTTTGACCCCTTTATGATCAGAGAAGAAGCCTGGTACGCTTTTGATCTTAGTTTATCTTTTGAGGTTTGTTTTGTGGCCTAATATGTGATCGATCCTGGAGTATGTTCCATGTGCACTTGAGAAAAATATGTATTAAATTTTTCGGGGGTGAAGTGATCGATAGATATCTGTTAATCCCAAGTGGTCTAGGTCCTTATTTAGAGCTTTAATGTCCTTGGTTACTTTTTGTCTTCTCGATCTGTCCAATAGAGAAAGTGGGGTGTTGAAGTCTCCTACTATGTATGTATTTTCTTTAATGTCTGTTTTCAGGGATGATAATAATTGTCTGATATATTTTGGTGCTCCTTCATTTGGGGAGTATATGTTGATGATTGTTATATCCTCCTGTTTTATTGTTCCCTTTATCAGGATGTAGTGACCAGCTTTGTCTTTTTTTACCTTTTCTAAGTTTGAAGTCTATTTTATCTGATGTAAGTATTGCTGTTCCTGCCTTCTTTATTTGTCCATTTGCTTGTAGGATTGTTTTCCATCCTTTAATTATTAATCTCTGTTTATCTTTTGCAGTTAAGTGTGTTTCTTGTAGACAGCAGAAGGTTGGGTTCTGTTTTTTGATCCGTCTTGCTATGGTGTGTCTTTTAATTGGTGTGTTTAGTCCATTTACATTTAGAGTTAATATTGATATACTGTCATCCATATTTGTCTTTTTTTTAAGATTTATTTATCTTTGCATACAAGCTGGGGTACAGGCCAGAGGTGTGGGGCGGCGAGAGGGTTCACCAGAGACAGAGTGGGGAGCAGAACAGGCAGATTGCCGGAAATACACTGCTGAGGAGAGGAGAGGGCGAGGCAGAAGAGGTCTGCCGCATCATGTGGTATTCTCCCTCTCTGGGCATCGAACTCGCATCCCTACTGCTGACAGCTCCACAGTGCAGCGCTTAACCGCTGCGCCACCAGGGAGGCCCCCATATTTGTCTTTTTTATTTTATTTTATTATTATTATTTTTTTTACCTTTTTGTGATTCTAGTCCTTACCTAATTCTGTTTTTCCTGGTCTTTCCTCTGTTGGTTTTGTCTTCATGGTTTCTTGTAGTAAGTTTTGGAGTGGGGGTTTGGTAGTGATGGATTTCTGTAGATTCTGTTTGTCAGAGAAGGTCCATATAATTTCTTTGTAGAGGAAGGAGAGCTTTGCAGGGTAGAGTATTTTTGGTTGACATTTGTTGGCATGTAGTATATTACATATGTCTCTCCATTCTCTTCTTGCCTTTAATGTTTCTTCAGAGAAATCTGATGTCATCCTGATTGGCTTTCCTTTGTAGGTTATTTGTTTCTTTGTCCTCGTCATTTTCAATATATTTTCCTTGTCTTGAATTCTTGATAGTTTTACTATCGTATGTCTTGCTGTATTTTTCCTTTCATTGTAATAATTTGGAGATCTTCTGGCTTCCTGTATGTCGATTTTTGTTTCCTTTTTCATGTTTGGAAAGTTCTCTTCAATTATCGCCTTGAGAAGTTTCTCTGTTCCTTTGTCTCTCTCCTCTTCTTCTGGATTCCTGTGATTCTGATGTTTCATTTTCTCATGGTGTCAGATAGTTCCTGAAGCTTTTCCTCATTCTTCTTCCTTTGTTTTTCTTTTTCCTTTTGTGTCTTGGTTCTTTCAGTATCTTTATCTTCCAGAGTGCTTATTCTTTCCTCCATGTGTTTTAATCTACTTTTATGGCTCTCTGCTAATGTTTGTAAATCCTCCATTTCCTTCATTTTCTTTTTATGGATTCATTCTCGTTTTCAGTTCTTCATTTATATTCCTCAGTTCTTTGTTCTTTTCATTTAATTCTATTTTTTTTTATTATGGCAATTCTGACTCCTTTATCTGTTAGGCAGATGTAATCTTCTGTGTCCATATTATTGGGTTCTGAAGAGGGATTTTCTTTCTTTGGTGTATTGTTTTGAGAATCATTTATAATTTTTTTTCTTCCTGTTGTTGGCCTTGTGCTTTGCTCTGATCATTGCATTCCTGTGCTGTTGGTGCCGGCAGGCATGATTCTTGGTTCTACTTGCTGAGGAGTGTTTGTTGTTTCCTAGTGTCTGAGTTGCCTTGGCTGTGGCTGGGTATCTCCCGGATTTTCTTTTTTCTCTGTTGAATTTCTGTGTTTTGTGGCGTGTCTCCATGTGTTTCCAGTTCCAGGGGGAATTAGGGGAGAAAAAGGAGTGGTGGATTGTAGGTTAAATATATATATATATATATATATATATATATATATATTGAGAGAGAGAGAGAGAGAGAGAGTAGTAATAAAAAAATAAAGTATAAAAAATAAAAAGGGTATTGGGTAGATGTAAGCTTGGGGAGAGTTTTGTAGTCCTTTTGCTTTTAGGTTTTGGAGTTTCCGGGTAGGCCCCCTGCTATTGTTCAACCCCCCCTTTCCAGTGTCAGATGTTGCTGTTGTCCTACTGTGGCTGCTGTTGTTTTATAGTTGCTAGTAGTCTTTCTGTTCTTTCTCTCTCCACCCCTCTTTTTATTTTTCTTCTTCCCCTCAGTGTTTGCCTGGGGGTTATCCCTGCCCCTGTGGTTATGTCTCTTGGGGAGGGGTCCAGAGTTCCTGATCTTAAGTTTCTTTTCTGCTGCTTGGGCCCCACTTCTCCACAAGGGGGTGCAGGGGTGGAGGTTGTGGGCAGCTGTTGGTGCCCACCTAGGTTCTGGGGGTCCACTGTGCAACCTCCTAGAAGTTGGGTGTGGGGCCATGGCAGGGGGTGGGGGAGGAGCTCTATTTTCTTTTCTGTAATCCTCCTGTGTGCCAAGATGCAGACACTTTGTGGAGGAGGGTGTGGTTGGAGACAGTTCCAGCAGGAGTTTGTATTCCGGGTCAGGTTACCTCCAGTCAGGTTAGAGAAAAGTAGAGTTCTCTAGCATCAGCTCTTGGTGTCAGGTTACAGAGTAGGGAGGAGATTGTTTGAGGTGGTCTCTGCAGTTTTTCTGGCTAGACCAGTTTCTCAGGCCAATATATCACCTAGCAACCAGTGAGGGATTAGGACCCCACGGGGTGCTGGCAGTTTGTCTTCCCTACTAAGATGTTACCTAGCCCCAGGTGGGGGATGGAAAGCAGTGA
>PVIJ01021745.1:0-17824 GCA_004024925.1 Scalopus aquaticus
GGGAGATGACCCTGCGGTCCCGGCGCCGTCTCCTGCTTGGGCCCCGTGCCCCTCGGGCCCGGCCTCCCGCAGCAGCGGGCTCATCCCGCCAGGCTGGACGTGGGGTCGGGGCGGAGGAGAGCGGCGGGCGGCTGCGGGGCCCTGGCTCGGCCCCCCGCTGCCGTGTGCTGACCGGGAGTGGCCAGGCCCCGCCCGTCAGCCCTGAGGGACGCTCCCGAGGCCCCACGGCCCCGTCGGGCTGCTGGGAGGGTGCGGGCGGCGGCCTCCGCCGGGCAGTCTTGCGGGGCAGCGCACCTGGACGGCCCCATCGACTGCGAAGGCCCCAGTGTGTGGACACGGGGTGAAAGGCGCGCGTGGCATGGATGGCCCCGGGGCACGGCCGCGTGCCGGCCGTTTGCAGAGCCCGCTGCTGTCCGTGCGGGGCGAGGGCGCGCATGAGGGCCTGGCCGAGGAGTGTCCGGCGAAGGGCAGGGCCCACAGGGCTCGCGGCGTGTCGTGGCCTTGCCTGCCCCGCGGAGCTCGCCACTCAGCGCCGCTCAGGGAAGGCGGCCGCCCTGCCTGCTGGCCTGGGCGGCGAGGGGCAGGACGCCTCTGCGGCGGCTTTAGATTAAGTTATAAATGTTCGCTTTAGAACCACCTGAAGATTGATAGAGATGCATTTGAAAAGCATTATTTTTTTATTGATTCTTAATGCAGTAAATCGCCCGGGCGGCCTGGCAGCAGCGCGGCTGGATGCGCCCCTCCCCCGCTGCTGGCCGCGCGGCGCCTGCACTCTCGCTTATTAAAAGGCTCGGCCGCGATTAATCCTTTTTATTTCAAATCATTTTGGCACAATTTCCAGCCATAAACACTCGTAAAAGACGGACAGCTGAACGATACGTCCAGGTTTGCACACACCTCGTGCGCTTCCCGGACAGGACAGCGGGATTGATGGGCGGCCCGGCCGCCCGGGAGGAAAGCGCTAAGTGGATTGTTTTGCATAAAAAATAGGCCGTTTCTGAAGTTGTATAATTAACCTGTGTTTAGAAAATACCTTGATTTATGGTCACAGCTGTATCTCGGCTGCATACATTATGGAAATTTAATTTATAATCCATTTAGCTGATGCAATCCTAGTTTTTAGTGCTATCATTCATTAGTGCTTGTGTACTAAATGCACTGAGGGTCTAAACCTGCCTTACGTAAAAAATTACACCTGTGCATTTGCATTTCATGAGCCATGGCCGGGCTGCCGCCGGCTCCAGTGGCGGCCCCACGGGTGCCCCGGTGCTGGTCACTAGCGCGGCCCCACGCGTGCCCCGGTGCTGGTCACTAGCGCGGCCCCACGCGTGCCCCGCGCGGTCGATGCCTCGGTGCACTTCAGAGTCCGCTGGACCAACGAGGCTTTTCTCCAGCACCTGGAATGAGCCCGCCCCTCTGCAGAACGCCTGGCTCTGCCCCGCCCTCCCTTGGGAACGGGTGTAGGCGCCGCAGGTCAGTGGCGCCTGCTGTGCAGCCTGCGACGGGGGCTCTGCTGCCGCACACGGTCGGGCGGCCACCACCTCACCGCTCATTCCCGCCGGGAAGGCCTTGCGGCGGGAATGACAGCGCCTGGCAGAGAGGCCCGGCCCAGCGGGAGGGGCCTCGGGCCTCCGGCGTCCCACTGGGCAAGAGGAGGCGCTGAATCCCGGAGCTACGGTGGGCAGGGCTCGCCCCAAGCCCACGCAGGCCGGCGGCTGCCAAAGGGCGGGAAGCCAGTCCCGGCCCTGCCGACCCCTCCCGGGAGCACGGCCGGCAGGGGGCGTCTGGGGGCGCCGCGGAGGCGGGCGTGGGGCGACGGAGCCGCGGGAGGCGCGTTCCCTCCCCCGGGGTCCGCGGTCTCCTCGACGCCCGTTCGTGCCGGTGGCCAGGCCCTTGGCGCGGGGTCAGCGCGTCCGGCCCGGGGCCGCAGCGCTGACCGGGTCCTCCCGCAGGCCCTCTACGAGAACATGCTGGTGGAGCTGCCCTTCGCCGGCTTCTTCCTGTCCAAGCTGCTGGGCACGAGCGCGGACGTGGACATCCACCACCTGGCCTCCCTGGACCCTGAGGTCTACCGGAACCTGCTCTTCCTCAAGGGCTACGAGGGCGACGTGGAGGAGCTGGGGCTGAACCTCACCGTGGTCAACAACGACCTGGGCGAGGCGCAGGTGCGGCGGGTCGGGGCGCGCGGGGTGCGCGCGGTGCGTGCGCGTGCGCGAGCTCCAGCCGGGTCTCCAGCGCGGCCCCCGGGCCCGGCCCCAGGGCGCGTCGCTGTCCGCGCAGCGCCGGCTTCCCGCCCTTCACAGGCCACCGTCCCGCTGGCACTGGCGCATCCCGCCCCGGTCTGTCCTGGCCACCCTGCTGCCCACGTCCAGGCGTGGCCTGGCGCTGCTTCCTGCCCGGGTGCGCGCACACGCTGGTGCCCCGCCCTGTCGAGGGCGTCTCGTCCGCCGGGTGGCTGGCCTCTGGGCTGCTGGCACAGCTCGGCCACTCTGCCCGCTCCCCCGCCAGAGGGCTCAGGCCGGGCTCACGGTGCCTCCCTCTGCCTGGGCCTGCGCAGCCGCCTCGGGGCCTCCCTGGCCGGCAGCGCGCGCTCGGCTTTGCACATGACCAGCTGCCCCGCCGATTCACTGGGTGTCCAGATAAATGCGCCTCTCTGGGGGGAGGCGCGTCTGCTGCGTTTCCTGCCTCCAGGAGGGGCGCCGCTGGGCAGGGGTCCTCAGGCCTGGGGCTCGGCGGTGAGCACGCAGAGAGCAGCGGTCAGCTGGCGGGGTCAGCCCTTCCGGGGCCGGCTGCAGGCCGGCGAGCGCCACAGGGCTGGGGCTGCGGCCGGCCGGCCTGGGGCACCCAGCACCCCGGGCTGGCCTGCGGGATTCGGGAGCCGGCCCGCGGCCGGGCAGTGAGCGCTCGAAGGACAGCCCTGGGCTCCGTGTCGGGTCAGAAGCCGGGCACGGTGTCGTTGCGGCGGGCAGGACGCTCCCGAGCTGGCCCCAGCCCGGCCGGCGCCCCTGCTCCCGCGTGGCTCTGACCCCTGAGCTGCGCGCCTCAGGCCGCCCTGGGCTGGCGTCTGGTGGCCACAGTGCCCCCTCGTGGCCAGCCACCGTCCAGCAGGGGCGCCGGCGGCGGGGCCTCCTCCCGGCTTTGCCAGGGACCCCGGTGCCGGAGGCGCTGGTGCCCGCTCCTCAGACAGCAGCGTCCGCGCGCAGAGGGCACCCGCCGACCCGGCCTGGTGCCCAGGAGGGGTGTGGCTCCGGGGCCCCTCCCTGCACCGTGGCCCTGGGCCCCCCAGCCGGGACGGCGGCCGGATGCGTGGAGGGGTCGTCCCTGCGGGCGCTGCTGTTCCTCTGTCTCGGCCTTCGGAGCCGCCTGTTCCCAGCAGGGACGGCCCCCGAGTGGGCGCGGAGGCCTAGCGAGCCCGCAGGGGCCCGGGCGGGTCGGGCGGATCGGCGGCCGCTCCTCGCTCTGTTCCTTCTCGGTCCTCCTGATGACCTTTAACGGCGGTGGAAGGGCCACTGCTGGTGCCGGCCCCGCCCCCACGCCCACAGCCCTCCCCGGAGCTCCGGCTGTTCCCCCCCCAGCGGCCCTCGAGCTCCACGGGCGTCCTCTGCGGGGCCGGGCACCCGCTGGCGTCTGCTCTGTCTCCCCAGAGCCGGGGTGCTGCGGGGTGCGGGCGCCGCGGCCCATGTGCTCCGGGCCCAGCAGGCGCAGCCGGGCGGTGTCCGAGGAGCACCACACGCCGCTCGGGCCGGCCCTGCCCCAGCGCTCCCGCTGGCCCTGCCGCCCCGCCCCGCAGCGGGCGTGGCCGCCCTTCTCTGCCCCGCCCCGCGCCGGCTGGCCGCAGCACTGCTGCCGCTGCTCCCTCCGAGGACCAGGGAGCCCGGCGCAGAGGTCGGGCAGGCGCCGCCCGTCTGTGGTCGCACGCGGCTGGCGGCGCCAGCACTCTGGGCACTTGCTGGGCGCGTAGCCACTCGAAGTGCCACCTGGCCCAGGTGGACGCTGCAGTCGTGGCCTCTGCCCTCTGTGCCCCTGGATTCCGAGCGAAACCGAAGCCGGGGCCTCCGCGGGGGGTCAGGCGCATCTCCACACCGAGGGGCGGCCCCTGCCCGGCCCCCGAGGTCCTGAGGCCGCCTCCACTCCGCAGGTGGTGGAGCTGAAGCCCGGCGGGAAGGACATCCCGGTGACCAGCGCCAACCGCATCGCCTATATCCACCTGGTGGCCGACTACCGGCTCAACCGGCAGATCCGCCCGCACTGCCTGGCCTTCCGCCAGGGCCTGGCCGGCGTGGTCAGCCTGGAGTGGCTACACATGTTCGACCAGCAGGAGATCCAGGTGGGCTTCACTGTCCGGGGCCCCGCGCTGTCCCCGGGGCCCTGCGCTGTCCCCGGGGCCCCGGTCTCACGTTTGAGTTTTTCTTCCAGGTGCTGATTTCTGGTGCCCAAGTCCCCATCAGCCTGGAGGACCTAAAATCCTTCACGAACTACTCCGGTATGTTCCTCCGCCGTGGTCCCCTGGGCCCCGCCCCCCAACGCCCCCGCAGCGCCCGCTGTTGCAGGCGGTGCAGGGGGGGATTGCTGAGCGGATGCCCCAGAAACAGTGGGGGTCGGAACAGGCGGCTCCACTGAAACCCATTGCCGAGGGGGCAGCGGGAGACAGGAGGGGTCTGCTGCACCCTGTGGGCAGCCGCGGGGGGAGGGGGGCGGGGGACGACTCTGCTCCAGCAGTGACATCCCAGACAACCCCCGGCTCTGGGAAGCCCCCCAAAACCCCTCAACCAAGAACTTAACACCCCGCCACACCGGTGATGAAACGGGCACAGCAGTCTCCGGCCTCGCTGTTAGAGCAGCGCGGGCGCGTGGTGCTGCCGGCGGGCTGGCCAGCGTCGGTGTGGACAGTGGCTGCGCAGCGGGACGGCGGCCTCGGAGAGCCGCGTGGGGCTGGAAGCCACACTCAGGGACGCTGGCCCCTCTCGCCCGTGCGCCAGCAGCGGGGACCGGCTGCTGCTCTGCGGCTGCGCAGACCTCGTGGCGCAGGCGTCCAGCAGCGACGGGGCGACCCGCGTCAGCTGCCCTCAGGTAGCCGGGGCAGCCGCTGCACAGCGTGACCAGTGGGGCTGCCGGGATGCGCCAGGAGCTCGCGCAGGACAGCGGCACCAGAGACGTCCAGCGGGGCGCGGGCAGCGGCTACGTGCGCCGCGTGGGGCAGTCGCCGCAGCCAGGCCGTTCACACTGAGGGCGCCCCACGGGAGGGCCCGCACTGCTGGACGGGGGCATCCCGTCTACTGTCAGGGCATGCGAGCTGGTGCGGGGGACGGAGCACGACCGCCGGCCGCAGCCCGGGCCTGTGTCCCGCCACATCCACGGCGCGAGACGTGAGGGACACGGGTCACGACATGGCGCAGCCCCGCAGCCAGTCAGCAGGGCGAGGGCACTGGAGGGCTCCGGCGCAGAAAAGCCCGGCACGGGGTTGGACGCAAGCCTCGCGCCGGCCGCTGCAGTGGTGGACTCGGCCAGAGCCCTGGCTGAAGGGCCCGGCGGGGGCGGGGTGGGGGAGGTTAAAGGTCACCAAAACCGAAAGGGCCGGGAGCCTGGTTGTGGGTGCAAGGCCGGGGCCCGGGGGCCGCGGGGGGCAGCTCTCAGGGAGTCTAGGGCCCTGGCGGCCAAGGCCTTGGCGAGAGCCCCTGCTGCACCCAGAGTGGGCAAGGGCCTGAGGGACGTCCTGAGGTCACAGGACCGGCTGGCCGGGTCGCCACCCGTGTGAACACACCGGTCTGGGCCAGCGCTGGGGTGTGGCCGCCGCGCCCTCGTTTGCTGCCGCTGGGCACTGGCTGGTCCCCAGGCAGCTCAGGCACGTGGCCTGGGCTCCAGAGCCGGCCCGGCTGGAGTAGCGGCGCACGCAGGCGCTCACGCTTGGGGGACGAGGAGCCCGGCTCCAGGTGGACTTGGGGCGCACGGTGCTGCGCCGGCCTGGAGGCCTCCACCCCACCCCACCCCCACCCTCGCGGCTGGGCAGAGGGTGTCCGGGCACCGGCCGGCGCGAGGCCAACTGGCAGGGGGATGGACGGCTCTGCCGCTCGGCCAGGGTCAGTCAAGACCTTGGAGCTCCGCGCTTCAGACCCTGGGGCCTGCGCGGCCCGCGACGGGGCGCCCGCCCCGCCCCACCTGCGCCCCAGCTGCCGGAGCGGCTTCGGCGGGGCCGTGGGGGTGGCTCTCGGAAGCGTCTGTAGGAGCCGCGCTAGGTGGGCGGGCCCGGAAGGAGCCCGGATGCGGCGCTCGGCCACGCCTGTCGGCCCTCAGCGGTGCTGCTGGGAGCTCGGACTCAGCCTAGGGAAAGGCGCTGGCCCCGAGGCCGCAGCGGCCTCCGTCCGTCCCCGCACAGGCGCCTCTTGCTGCCAGCGCTGGAGACCGTTTCCCGGCGCTGTTTCTGTAGTTGGCCACCGAGCGGCGCTAGCTCGCCGGGACTTCAGTCTGGGGGCGCTGACCTAGAGTAGGAGCTGGGGGGGAGGCTGAGCTCGGCACACCCTGTCCTCAGGACAGGCCCTGAGGTCAGCTTGGACATGAGGCCGCCGCTGGAAGTGAAGCCCAGCGCGGGCGTGCGGGCCCCTCCGGCCTCGGCGGGCATCTGCCCCGGGACGCCGGCCCTCAGCGTCCACCCCTAGGGCGCTTTGCCGGCGCCCGCTGGGCAGCTGCCGTCGACCCGGCCAGGCCTCCACCTCCAGCCTTCAGGAGCGCGCCTGGGCCTGGCCTGCTTCTAACGCTGGTCCCCGCGTCCCAGGAGGCTACTCGGCCGACCACCCGGTGATCAGGGCCTTCTGGCGCGTCGTGGAGGGCTTCACGGATGAGGAGAAGCGCAAGCTGCTCAAGTTCGTGACCAGCTGCTCCCGGCCCCCCCTCCTGGGCTTTAAGGTACGCTGCCCCCCGGGGCCACACGGGTGGGGCGCTGTCCAGGGAGAAGAGGGGCCGCCCCCAGGAGGTGACAGCGGCCGGGCTTGGGTTCCGCGGGGGGGCTGCGCTGCCTTGCTGGGTGAGCCCGGGCCTCTGCTCTGTGGCGGGGCGGGCTGCGCGAGCCTCTGCGGGAGAACCCGGGGGCACGGCTTTCTGGGGAGACGCCCCCTTGCCTGCCCCTGTGGCCCGGCCCTTTGCGCGTCTGCGCCTGCGCGCTCACGCCGCGCCCGGCAGCTGCCAGTGGCTTTTTGCCCCGAGAAAAATCCAGCACGGATCAAACGGAACGTCTGACTTCGGCTTTGGGCGCGTAAGGCCCGCCGCTGGGGCTGGACGCGGGCTGCGGCTCGGGCCGCCTGGGGCCCCTGGCTTCCCGTCTCGAGACGCTTTTCTCTCCTCCCGCTCATGGGTCTCACGTGCTCGTTGCCACCTGGGGGCGGGGGGCGGGGGGCGAATCCGAGGCGCCCCGCCGTCGCCCCCACCCCGTGCTCCCCTCCCGTTTTCAGCGCGCACAGGTGGTGCGGTCACCTCTGTCCGGCGTCCTTTGCGGAGCCTTCCCCGGACGGAGGGGCCGCTCCCGGGTCGGAAGCCCCGCGGGGTCGGGGAGCGCCGCTCAGGCGCCGCCTTGGTCTCGCAGGAGCTGTACCCCGCCTTCTGCATCCACAACGGGGGCTCGGACCTGGAGCGGCTGCCCACCGCCAGCACCTGCATGAACCTGCTCAAGCTGCCCGAGTTCCGGGACGAGGCGCTGCTGCGCGGGAAGCTGCTCTACGCCATCGAGTGCGCGGCGGGCTTCGAGCTGAGCTGAGCCGGCCCGCTGGGCCCGCGGCCGGCCGGGTTGCTTTGCAGATGACTTCAATAACACGTGTGTGCGCCCGTGGCTGCTGTGGTGATTCCGCCGAGGCTCGGCTGTGGTGAGCGGCGACTCAGAAATTAACCAAAGACGAAGCTTTGGCGCTGCTGGCCGCGCGCGGTGGGGGTCCGGGAGGGGCGCGGCGCTGGCGCAGGGGCGTCTGCTGCGCGGGTGGTGGATTGTTTACAAGCCTCGTGGTCGAAACTAAGGCATCTCCTGCTGCCCTTGCCCGCAGTGGCTGGGTTTGCAGAACACCGGGGCGACGGGTCTCACCTGTGCTTCTTAAGCTGCCTCCGGCGGGCGCGGCCGGGGCGGGCGCTTGCTTTCACCGCGCGCGCACCCGCGGGCCGCCCCCTTTCCCGCTCTGCGCCTGGGGAGCCGGGGGGCGGGGGTCCCCGGCCCCGTCGATCTGCAGTTCCTGCGACCCACCCACGTCAGTCAGGACAGCGGGGAGCGCGGCCCCGGGGCGGGGGCGGGCCCTGCAGCCTGCGGCGTCCGTGGAGCCGGGAGGGGTCGCCACCCCTAGGAGCAGCCACACGGCACTTTAGTCTCTGCGGAGCAGGCCCCAGCGGGGCGGCCTGTGTCGAGCGGGGCGCCCGCCGCCTTGGCCCTGGCGCTCGGCCCACACACTGGAGTGACCGGAACTAGCAATAGCCCTGTAAATGCGGGACGCCGAAGGACACGTCTAAGACAATGACCATTATCGAAACAAAATGTATAATTTCTTAATTTGAATAATAAATTAAGTGTTTAAATGCTCTTTGTGGTCTTGATATGCAGAAACGAAGGGATGAGGGCTGGTCCCGGCTTCCTTCTCTCTCGGGGCGGTCCCCGGTGGGCCGCGCGCCCCGCGTCTGGGGCGGTGTCCGCGGCCGCCCTGGGCCTGTGGCTCCCCGCTGTTCTAGAGTTCGTTATTTCTGTGCTCTGGCCTTAAATGTTTCTTTCAAGGGTGTGCTGGGGCCGTTCTGACCTGCCTGGTCATAGGGCGCCCCCCCACCCCGCTTTGGCGGCGCGTTCCCAGCGGCGGGCCAGGCTCTCCCAGGGCTGGGGGCGGGTCTCCATCTGCAGGAACCTTCCAAGTGTTCTCCCTGCTCTGAGCGTCAGCCCGAAGGATTCTCGCTTCAGTCGCGCAGGCGATGGCCCCGGCCGGGCGCCGCCCTCCATGCAGCCCCGGGCCGCCATCAGCAGGAGGGACCACCTGCCCAAGTGTGGTCCGGGCCCTCCGTGCCGGTGCCCTCCCACCCGGCGGAGACTGCTGGGCCGCCGCTGCCTCCGTGAGGTGCCTGTTCCAGGAGGGGACGGGCCTCCGTGGCCGTGCAGCTCTCGGTGGTCAGAGGCCCGAGGGGGCGAGCTGGCAGAGGCGGCCGTCGGGCCAGGGCTGCTGCGCGGCGAGGTCGCCACAGCTGGCGAGGGCCGCCTCGACGCCCACGGAACCGAGGCGCAGAAGCCCGCTGCGAGGCCAGGCCCGGGCAGGTCGCTCCTCGCCAGGCGCCGGTGAGCGCCGTCCTCAAGGGCCAGCGGGGGCGCCCGCGCCGCCGCGGGGCGGGCAGCTGAGCCGCCCCCACGCGCCGAGCCGGAGCTGGCGGCCCCACTGCGGGGTTCGCTCGCAGGCGGCGGGCTCGCAGCAGCACGGCGCCAGGCCGCGCCCGAGTGGGGGTGAGAGCGGCCGCGGTCCGCCTCGAGCCCGAAGGACACCCTGCCCGTGGGGAGCACGCGGCGGGCTCGTGGGCGGGAGGGCGGGGGAGCTGCCGCCGCGGAGGGCCTCCCGCCGTGCCCCTCTCAAGCTCCGCTGGGCCCCGCGGTGCGCACGGCCCTACTCAGACGCGGGGTCGTCTCTGCCTCGCGGGTCCTCAGGCGCTGGGACAGGGCGCGCACAGGGCGAGGGCAGGCGGCTGAGCTGCGGGTCCGGCGGGCCGCGCGCCCGGCCGCTCCCTCCGCGCTCCGAGCTGTTCGGGTTCATGGCGACGAGCTCAGCGCACCTCCCGCTTCCAGAGCCAGGTCGCGGGAGAACGCCGGGCCCCGTGGTCACCAGTGCCCCGGCCGCGGGCTGGAGCGAGGGGGAGGCCCCGGCTGGAGCGCGTCTGCCCCGTCCGGACCTGGCGCTCACCCGTCACCAGAATCGGGGAGCCTGTCAGGACCGGAGCAAAGAGGGGTCGGCGCGGAGGCAGGTGCCCCTCCTGGCACCAGGGAGAGGTCGCCTTCCCCCCAGCGGTCCAGAGCTCCTGCTCCAGGGCCAGAACTTCGGCCTGTCTGGGGTGAGATGTCCTTCAACCTGACCAAGTGCCCAGGTGACCTGTCACCTGTGACCGCACGGAAGGCCGCTGGCCCCTCACTGGCTGTTCCCGTGGCCAACCAGCGACACCCGCAGCTGCCCAGCGGGCGGTCCGACCCAGGCTGAGCCTGAGGGGCCGTGCTGGGGAGGCTGCAGGTAGAGGAGATGGGGCGGGTCCCATCCCAGAGGGGACGGGAGGCGGGAGCGGCGGCCCGCCCGGCCCGCGCGACACAGCGAACTCTGCCCGCCCGGAGTGGGGAGCAGGGAGCCCGCTGGAGCCGGGGCGCGTGCAGCTCCCGCTGCGGCGGGCAGGGGGCGCCGGGGTTGCGCGCGCGCACTCGCCGCAGCCTGCGCACACGTGCGCGGCGCCCGCTCGCTGCCCCGGCTCGCCGCGGGGCTTGGGCCCCTAGCGAAGTCGTTTCCCGGGCGGCTTCGATGCTCTCCTGCCCGGCCCGGCGCCCCGCTGCCCGGGCTCCTCGCCCTCCGCCCAGCACCGCCGCGGTGGGGGCACGTCTGGGGACAGCGGGCGCGAGGCGGCTGGCGAAGAGGGGCCCCCCAGAGAACCTACTGCAAACACCGCATTCAAGAGAGGGGCACCCCCACTTCCAGAGGGCAAGCTGCTGAGGCCGCCCTGTAAGACGAGCTCCCTGGAGGTGGGGGGCCTGTCCACACCCTCGGCGCGGAGGGAACTGGTCCCTCGGGCAGGCCGCGCACCCGTCTGCGGGGCTGTGAACCCCAGAAGGGGAGATCAAGGAGGCGTCAGAGGTTGGGGTTGAGCTCCTGACTGTGGGGCGGATGTCCCCGCTGGTGTCAGGACTGAATTGTGGGGGCCTAGGGTCAGAGGCCTGTTTGTGGGGGACCCCTCCTGTCCAGCCGGTGCAGAGAAACACGATGTGTCCCCCCGACTCTCCGGCTGCAGAGGCCTGGGGTTTCCTGCTTGGGGCTACCCCCGTGTGGCCCGGGCTGGCCGGGGGGCGCCCTGCAAGTGCCAGAGGGCCCCGGTGAGGTCTGGTGACAGCCGGCGGAACAGGCAGCTCGTCCCGGATTCCAGCTGGCGGGGGTGCCCGCGCCCCAAGCCGTTGCCTCTGCTTTTCCCGGGAGGCCTCTGCAGCCAAACCGCTGCCCACCTGACGCCAGCGGGGCTGCGGTGCACGGCTGAGCTGGGCGCGCCCCCGTCCAGCCCCGCGGCAGGAGCCGGGCGTGCCCCTGGGTCAGCCGCACGCTGCCCTGGCGGCAGAGCGGCCGCCGGCCCGCTGTGGGCACCCCTGCCGCCAGGTCCTGGCCCCCACGCAGGGCGGAAGGGGAGCATGTGCGGGGGCGGGGGGGGGATGGGAGGCAGGGCAGCCGGCCCGCGTGGGAGCGTCCAGGGGCAAGGGCTGCCCAGCGAGGGGAGGCCAGGACGGGCCTGCTGGCAGAGCTCCGGAGGCCAAGGAGAGGGCTCCGGGCTCAGGCTGCTGGCCGCGGGCCAGGGGTGGCCGCAGAGCGGGCACCAGAGTGACGCCCTGGGGCTGGCGCTCGGGAGCTGGGGCCACCCCCGCCAACAGGGGGGTCAGTCTCGGCGTGAGCACATGTGGCCAGAGAGCCGAGTCCGCGCGGCGGGGGTGGGACCCCAGCACTGGCGCTGGCCCGGAGACGAGGCGGCGAGGCCGAGCGCCCGCAGGTCCCAGCGCCCGCCGGGGCTGCAGTCTGCCCCTCACGGGGCAGTGGGCCAAAGGGCCTGACCGCCGGCTGGGTCCGAAGCCCCGCTGGGCGTGGGGGGGAGGGCGAGGACACCGGCCGGGGCCGCCTGCCATGGGCAGGTACGGCCACACTGTGCCTCAGTTTCCCCTCTGAAAAGGCGCTGCGAAGACCCGCTGGCACACTCATGAGGGCTGGGCCCTGGGAGGGGCGCGGCGGCCCCGCCCTGCAGGCTGGCTGGGCGCTCACGGGCGCCTGACTCACCCCGGGGTGCTGGCTGCGCCCCCTGAATCAGGCGGCCGCTGGCTGGCGGGCCTCACCCTCCATGACCTCACGGCCTGTTGCTCTGCTTGGGCCTTGCACCCCGGGGCCTGTAGCCGGGGCCCCCCGGCGCACCGTCTCTCCCTGGGTGCAGGGTCCCAGCCCCCATTCCCCTCAGTCCCGCGCCCCGCCCCCGTTTCTCGGGCGGAGGGCCCCTCCCCCAGACCCGCGTGCCGGGGTGGGCGGGGGCGGCCGTGAGCGGAGGTGAGCGGGGCCCTGGGGGGGTCCCCGGCTCAAGGTCCGGCTTTTCCGTCCAAGCAGACCCGCGCGGGGGCGGAGGCTCGGGCCCTCCGGCGTCTGTTCAACCGGACCTGCGGTCTGGGGGCGCCACGAGGGCCTGTCGCCGTGCCCCCCTCACGAGGGGCTGCAGACCCTGCGCTGCGCCGTGCGCCCCAGGGAGCGCGGAGGGGTCAGCTGCCCGGCCCTGCAGTGCCCCGGCCCCGCCCCCTGCCCGCCAGCGCTGGGGCCCTCCCCTTCCCCGCTGCGGGGCCCCAAGCACTCTCGCTTCCTGCTCGACCAGAGCCGGGGTTCCCCGCCCGTGGCTGAGCTCCGGTTCTCTCGGAGGTTCAGTCCTTCCCGTTGGGCCCGTTTCACAACTGCCCTTCCTGGGACCGGGAAAGCCGCTCGCCCTGTTGGGGAGGAAGCGGCGTCTCCACCCTCGCTCCCCGTCCAGGCTGGCACCCGCTGCCCGGCCCACGCGGCGCTGGACACCAAGCTGGCCGAGGGAGGGGAGCTGGGTCTCCAAGACACCCCCACACCCGCACACCCAGGGGCCTCCACCCCACGGCCCCCTGCTGAGCACCGCCCCGTGCGCAGCTCGTCTGCGGGAGCCCCAGCCCACACGTCTCCTGCAGTCGGGGGCTGCCCACGGCCCAGCCTGCCCAGGAGGACGCCGCGCTCCCGCGACACGCGAGCCCCAGGGCAGGCCCCGCCCGCCAGGCGCCCCTGCAGGTTCGCAGGCGCCGCTGCCGGCCTGAGTGGCCCCAGACCCGGGCCACCTGGGAGGCGGGTGCCCGCGAGGGCGGGGGGCTCCGCGGCTGCGGGGACGGGGCTCCCAGGAGCCCAGCGGGAGGGTGGGGGCCAGAGAACTGGCCTTCGAGGTCAGGTGCCCAGGTCAGCGTCCCGACGCCCGGCCCGGCCCTCCTGGCCAGAGGCAGTGACCCCAGGGCGGGCCCTGCGAGGCTCAGCAGGGGTCTCCAGGAAGGCGTCCTCGGGAGATGAGGTGTGGCGCAGCCAGGAGGCGCCCCGGGCAGGGTGAAAGGTCAGGGTGAAAGGTCAGCCCATAACAGCTGAGCCCCACCCTGCCAGGAGCGAGAGCTGCGTTCTCCCACATCACTGCCCCCGCGAGGGCCCGTGTGACCACACCCCCACATTCCTGGGGGTCCGGGACGGGCCTCCCTTGAGCCCTCATCTCGACTCCTCTGGGGGGGGGCTTAGGCCCCCAACCTGGGGCTCCGTGGCGGCTCAGGGGGGCCCTCCGTGGAGGCAGCAGTGGGGGCCCCTGGGGGGGTGGGGGGCAGGAGGCCGGCTGGAGAGGAAACTGCCGCGCTGGACGCTGAACAAACAGGGAGGCCGGGGAGACCGAGTTTGCTTGGGGCCGGTTCCCCTGGCGACCGCTCCGCTGGGGAGCCGATCTGGGAGGCTCCCAGCAGGGGTGTGGCCGCAGCCTGCAGCAGCTGATAAGGGAACAGCCTGAGGCCCCTCCCGCTCCCGAGCCCTGTTCCTCGGCTCCTTTGTTGCTTCACGTCTTGAAGCGTGTTCCTGTCACGTAAAGTTCACATCCGTGGTGAAAAAAGGGCACGTGCCGAGTCAGAACGTGCCCCTTGTTCTTTTATTGGCTGCATAATATTCCACGGCTGGCTCCGCTGCCTATTCCGCCTTAAGGAGGAACACTGGGGCTGCCCCAGGGCGGCCACCGGCCACCTCAGGCGCCTGTGTCCACCTGCGCCCGTGGAGTCCATGCTGGGCGGGGCTGAGGGCCAGACGGGGGACAGGGGGTGCAGGCCAGCCTCGCCCTCCACCCGATGAGCAGGGGCCCCAGCGGCCAGCTCGGCCGCTTAGATGCAAAGCGAAAGATTCTTTCACGGGGCCCTTGGGGTGCAGAGGCCGGAGCCCAGAGGAGAGGCCGGAGCGGGCAGCAGGGCGGCCTCCGCAGGCCCCTCGATGGCACAGCAGGGGGACTCAGGCCTCGGGAGAAACGTGGGGCAGGAGTCAGGGCTCAGGCTAGGACGCGGGCTGCCTGGCGGGTGGGCTCCATCCTCCCGTGCGGCAGAAGCTCCGCTCGACCCCGGGGTTCCGCACTGATGGGCAGTCACCGGCCTCCGGGGCGCACAGAGCCTGACCGCCGCGTCCTCCGTCCCGTCTCTTCCTCTCAAACAGGCCCCTGAGCGCCCAGCTCCAGTCTCCGCCCCCGCCCGGCGGCCTGGCACGCGCTGGGCGGAGGCGCCTGTCCGGCGGGGCCCTCTGGCCCTGTAACCGCCCAGGCTGGAGTCCAAAGACACGGCCCGGGGCGCTGGCAGCGGCCGGGCGCAGACGGGGCCATGTCCCGTGGGGATTCGCCCCGGGCCCGTGTTGCCGACAGCGGGGCGGGGTGGCGGCCGCTGGGGGTGCGGCACCTGTCTCTCCGCGCCCACGCCTGCACTGCGTTGGGGCCAGTCTGGGGGCTGGGCCTGGGCCGTGACCCCGACGGCGTGTCCTGCCCGGCTTCCGTACTCGCGAGCCGGCGGCGGGCGGGCGTCGGCTTCCCAGCGCACACTGTCCATCCCCGTCTCGCCGCCTCCCACACCGGTGCGGGGCACAGCCCCCACGTGTCCCCGACAGCCCCAGAGGGCAGCGGGAGCCGTGCAGGGGAGGGAAGGGCGGGCACGGGGTCTCTGCCCGCCCCCGGCGCCTCCTCCCTCAGCCCCGCAGGCGGTGTCTGTCCCCCACAGCCGGGCTGGGACCCCAGATCCCCGGCCCCTGAATACAGATGAAGCGCCGGGCACCAGCACCCCCTGAAGGACCTACTCTTCGGAGACGCGGCGACTCAGAGACAGGAAATGCGCGCGTCGTGGTTGTGTGTTCGCGCCGGGCAGGGGGCGCCGCGGCCGAGAGCGAGAAGGAGACGGTGGCCGCAGCCGGGTGCGGGCTTGACCCCAGCACCTGCGCCGTGGCCGCCCTGCTGCGCCGGGGACAGGAGCCCAGAGATCAGCATGTGGGCCCCACCCCCACCCCAGACCCCAGGACCGCACGTAGGTGGGCGCCCCGGGGCGGCCCTCGTGCGGAGGGCTGGCGAGCAAGCTCCCGCCCGCTGGCGTCTGGGCAGCGGCCCTCATCCCTCTGGCCCTGGCCCTAATAAACTGCTCTTTGAGTATAACCGTCTGTCTTGTGGGGGAACTCGCCACGAGCCACTGAAGGGGCGCTCCGGGGAAACCGTTTCAGAGTGACCCCAAGGACCCCGCTCTACGACCATCCACTCCAAAACGACATCAGGCTAGCTTCGTGTGGGTGACCAGTAGTGCCCGACTGGCCTTCGGCTTTCCACTGTGTTCTCCGCAGCTTTTCAATTTTAAACCCGAACCAACAGGAGCAGGGATGCTTTGCTCTGGGAGCCTGGAGCCCACGGGATCTGGCGGGGGGTGGGGGGCTGGGGGGGCGCTGCTGTCGGGAAGAGCCGACTGGGCTGGGCGCGCCACCTCTGGCCCTCGACTTGCTCCAAGGTGTGTCACTTGGAGGCGGTGCGGGTCGCCTGGAGGCGCGCACTAAGCCTTCCCGAACCTGAGTCGCCGGGTCAGGTGGAACCAGACGCACTTGCCGACGTGGCAGTTTCGGGTCTGAACTGGCCAACAGACCGTAGGACGTGGACAGCGGGCTCCGCGGCCGCCTGCAGAGGGCGAGCCCGTGTGTGCCGCTGCGGCGGTGCTGGGGCTGCGCCCTACGCGCTCCGGCTGCTCCGGGGTGGTGCTCCGGGTCCGCGCCCTAAGCGCAGACGTGGCCCCGGGCGGCTCCCTAGGGCCTGGGGGCGGGGCTGTCGCTGTCAGTTTTCAGTTTACACGTGGGCCTGGTTTTCCCTGGGGCGGGCAGGCGCTCCCTGCTCGGGCTGTGGGGTGTCAGCTGCGAGAATAGAGGGGCCCCGGCCTGGGGGAGAGGCCCGGGGGCTGCCGGGGACCCTCCAGCTCACCTGGCCCCCCAGGGCCCACACAACTTCAGTCCACAAACATTTCATCCGCAGGAAGAAAAAGAGAGGAGCCAGACACCGAAGGTCATTAAGGCAAAGCTGGAAGCCAGGGGCTTTCCGCCGGCCCCGCCCTGCGGGAAGGCGCCCGCCAGGACAGGACACTGGGTGGGGGGGCGCACCGCCTGCCCTGTGCGCCCCAGGGCCTGGAGCTCTGGGCGGGCGTGTGGCCGGGCACACAGAGTGGGGGGGGCCCCCACCTGCCCGAGCCCCGGGGAGGGGTGCCCCCCTCCGCGCGCTGGTGCTGGCGTCCCCTGCCCCGCCCCAGCCCAGGGCCCCGCCCCCACCAGGGCCCCGCCCCCACCCAGGGTGCCTTCCCGTGTAGCAAGAAGGGAAACTCAACCCCAGGGCCGAGGAGCGGGGACTGCCCGGGGCGGCCTCGGGATGCCTCCCGAGGTGGAGCCGTCCGCAGGGCCCGGCCCGTGTGCCCTTCAGTCCCTCCGCGGTCCCGGCGGTTGGCTCTGGCCACACGGGACACGGCGCCCCCAAGTGGCGAGTCAGGGCCAGCAGCCAGGGACGCCCCAGGGCCCTCGCGGCGGTGCACCGTCCCCCGCGAAGCCGACTCATGCCAGGACCCGGGCTGCTTGCCGCGGTAGCCGGAGGCCGCCAGACCGTGCTGCTCGGGCCCAAGCTCACCCGGGCGGCCGCACCTGCACCTGCACGAGAGGCGGGGAGAGCACGGGCCGCGGCGAGGCCTCCCGGGCTGCCCTCGGCCTGGCCCTCCGCACAGCGGTCACGGCAATGAGCAGCTCTGCCCCGGGGCTGGCCACGGCCTCTCCCTCTGCAAGCCGAAGCCGCACCCCTGCGGCCCGGGCGAGGGCGGGGCCTGTCTCTGGCTGGCTGGCCCCGGCTGTCTGTCTGGAGCCGTCCACTCCACGCTCGGAGCCTTGCTCAAGGGCCCAGTTCCAGTCCCGACCTGGACAAGCCCCTCTTTCCGGGGGGCTCTGGCCTCTGGGCACACGTCGCAGGCACCTTCTGGGGGACCCACGGGACGGGGCAGGAGGAGGCAGGCGAGTCTGGACGAGACGCGCAAACTCCAGGAGTGAGCCACGGCCACTGTCCCCCCACGGCCTCTGCCCCTCGCCGCCTCCTGGTGTCTCTGTGTCCGCCTCCGCGTCCCCGTCCTGTCCCCAGGCCCTCCGGCTGCCCGCCTCCTGGCCAGCCCCCCAGCTCGCCTCTGGGGGTTCAGCTCCCTAACGGTGACGGTGTCCTGTTGTTTCAAGTGACCACAGCACAACCGCAATACAAAAGCTCAAGTCACACATAAGGGCAGAAAGCAGAAAGCCTTAAGAAAACAAACAACTGGGGCTCCCCGGGGCGCAGGTGTCAGTCTCAGCATATGAAGCTACCGCAGCCACCGAGGCGCGAGCTCGATTCCCGGCCGGGAGCTTCCCACGGGCGCAGCAGACCCTCCTGTCTCCCGCTGGCCCCTCGGCAGTGGGTTTCAGAGGATCCGCCTGTTCTGCTCCCCGCTCTGTCTCTGGGGAGTCCTCTCACCCCGCACCTCTGGCCTGCACCCAGCTCTTACATGCAAAAAAAAAAAAAAAAAAAA
>PVIJ01021746.1:0-17795 GCA_004024925.1 Scalopus aquaticus
GGGCCGTGGGGGGGCGCGAGGGGCCGGGAGGGGGCGCGAGGACCCTGAGGGCCATGAGGGCCGTGAGGCGCTGTGCACCTGCCCGCTGTGCCCAGGCCCCGCCGCGCTGGGCGTCTCCGCTCCCACGTGCGCCCACCAGGATCACGGCCCGGCTGTTCGGCGCGCGGCCCTGGCCCGGGCGCGGCTGCGGAGCGCGGAGACGGGTGGCGACTGAGCAGCGACCAGGGTGAGGGCGAGACAGGCGGCCCGGAGGCGCAGCCAGGACGGCGAGCAGGCCCCGCCCCCGGCGTCCCGGCGAGGTCCGCGGGAGCCCGCGCGCCCCAGGGCCGGGGCAGACACGGCGCCGGCCGCGACGCGGCGGAGACAGGGACGCGGCGGGGGGGAGCGAGGCCAACTGCAGGCCGCGGGGGCCGACACAGGCCGCGAGAGGCCGCGCGCGGCACAGGCGGTGCCCCCGGGGCGCCACGGGGTTCGGGGTCCCCGCTGAAACAGACGCCCCAACGCGGGCGCCTCCCCGGCCCCACCGGCCCCGCTCGCCGCGAAGCCCCGACGCCCGCCGGGAGGCACAGAGGCCTCCAGGAGAAGCGGCCGCGCGCCCTCGCGTCTCCCCGGGCCAGAGGCGGCAGCCGCGCCCCCCGGCCCCGGCGCAGAGACGGACACGCTGGCGCGGGCGCGGGGGTGAGGACCGGAGGGAAAGGGGCCGCCCGGGCCGGATCGCGGACGGGCCGCCGGGAGCGCGACGGCTTCTGCGGGGAACAGACCCGCCGGGCGGGCGGCAGCGCGGCCCGGGCGCGGCTCCTGCCCACAGCAGGCGCGGAGGGGGCCCCCGCGCCCCAAGACACCGCCATCTGTTTTAGCGTTTTTCTTTTTAAGATTCTTTTATTGATTGATGCGCACAAGCCGGGGTGCAGGCGAGAGGCGCGGGGAGGCGAGAGGGTTCCCCAGAGACAGAGTGGGGAGCGGAACAGGCAGATCAGAAACACACTGCTGAGGGGAGCAGCGGGAGAGGCAGGAGAGGTCTGCCGCGCCATGTGGGATTCTCCCCGGCCAGGAATCGACCTCGCGTCGCCGCTGCCGACAGCTCCACAGTGTAGCGCCCAACCGCTGCGCCCCCGGGGAGGCCCCGCCGCCATGTGACCGCCTGTGGGCTGCAGGGTGACGCCGCGCGGATTCCTCACACACGGAGAAAGACGAAAGCTGGATGATTTCACCCAGTCGCGTGGGGAGCACAGAAGGAAAACAACAGAACAGAGAAAAGCGACCCAAACCAGCATTAGCCGCTGACTGTAAACTGAGGCTGGGGGGGGACCTGGACACAGTGAAAGGGGCCTCCAGGGCTGGGGGGACGACGCGGAGCTTTGGGGGTGGGGCGGTGACACAAATGTGAAGAGCTGCCAACCTGTGTATCCCAACCACATGCAGTGTTGTGAACCAACGGCAGTGCAATAAAACATAAAGCCTTCCAAAATAAATGAAAATAGAGTGATAAGATATTTACCAGTGAAATAGACACTCGCATTCCAAAGTGCATGGTCAAAAATAATATTATTGGAATTATCACTGGGAACTGTGAAAATCAGCACATGCATTGGGAAGAGAAAGTTACTCTTACAAATTAGTTACAGAATAAATACGGAGTCCATTGTTTGTGGAGAAGATTGTGTTTTCTGATTACACTAATTAAACTGCAAGAAGAAAATGACAAACACGATGTTTAAATGTCCAGCTCAAAGCAGTCAGTGAACCAGAGGTTTTCAATTATATTTCTTTAAATCCATCTTTCACTTGAAGCAAGGATTTCTGAACAAAAACAGTAAGTATCTGATCCTGAAAGTGAATGTAAATATAAAATGAGTTTGCTGCATGACTAAGTCTCATGTACAATTAGAAGACTGACTGGAAATAAAAATCAAAACGAGAATGTCTATGTAGGTGATCAAAGCTGAATCTCTGGAACAGAACACCCCTTGAACCTTTCTTGCCAAAAAAATAAAAAAGCAATTGCAGTTATATTCGTGTACTTAGAATACAGGGAAATGACTTAACGGTGTCACAATCCCTCCCTTTAAATAACTGCACTTATAAAGCAATGGAACAAATGTTATTATGTAGGGATTAAGAGCTATATTTCATATATTACCTGGATAACCACGTTCCTTATTTTGTCCCCGGTGACTATACATGACTGAATGTACAAAGAATGACCATATGTTAGTTATGATTAGGTAGAAGATTATATGTCTCAGTGTGTTCTATATTCTTCAAAATACGATTTCTATAGCTAAACGTAGGCAAATGTATCCTTATTAATCCACGTCATATTCCATTTTAGAGTAAACTTTGTCCATTGAAGATTTGCATTGGTTGCTCAAACACTTCATATATCTCACACTCTGAAAACTTTCCTGAAAGCTTTAGTGACGTCCTTGTTCCGCAGGCTGTAGATGAGGGGGTTGAGCATGGGCGTTACGATGGTGTAGAACACAGAGACCACTTCTTCCTGCTCGGGGGAGTGATAGGACTTTGGCAGAAGGTACTTGAAGATGGCAGCCCCGTAGAACAGCAACACCACAGTCATGTGAGAAGAGCAAGTAGCCAAGGTTTTCCTGAGTCCCTGCCCTGACCCCATGCCCAGAACAGTGGACAGTATCCTTCCATAGGAGCACAGAACGGCTGACATGGGAGGGATGAAAAAAATGACGGCACACACATAAATACCCTTCTCATACTGGGAAGTGTCACCACAGGCCACTTTCAGGAGGGCTGGGATCTCACAAAAGAAATGATGGATGTCCCTGGAGGTGCAGTAAGGGAATGTCAGAGTGTAGACAACATGGAACAGGGAGTTGAGCAGAGCACCCAGCCAGCTGACAGTGACCAGGAGCACACAGACCCTGGGGCGCATGAGGACGGGGTAGCGCAGGGGCTGGCAGATGGCCACGTAGCGGTCATAAGCCATGACAGCCAGCAGAACGCACTCAGAACCCCAAACAGCGTGGAAGAGGAACATCTGGAAGCTACACCCAATGAAGGAGATGCGGTGGTCCCCAGACAGAAAGTCCAGGAGAGTCTTTGGAAGAAATGAGGAGATATAGAGGAGATCCATGAGGGACAGCTGGCTGAGCAGAAAGTACATGGGGGTGTGGAGAAGGGGGTCGGCCCAGATGAGGATGATTATTAGGGTGTTGCCCAACAGGGCCACCAGGAGATCCAGCACCGTGAGTGTGAAGAGGACCCAGGGAACCGGGGTGCCGTGGAACAGATCCAAGAGGACGAAATCACTGCCCGACGTCTGGTTCCTCAGCCATGCCATGCTCCTGTTCTAAGTTTGTAACTTTGGAGAGTTTCAAAAGCATAATGTTCATATCTACGAAAATTTTACAAAATAAAATCATGATCACTTTTTAACAACTCAAGCCCATGCACCTCGGTACCTCTCTTCTCAATTTTATTAAATAAATATATTTTCCATCCATAAGACTTTACTACAGAACATGAAACACCACAAGGAAACTTGTCACATTGGTGTAAGGCCATATTGTTTATGTTAGATATATGGCTTCAAGTTTTTTTTATTATAAAAGGTTTCTAGAAGTTAAAATTCTCTGGCAGTAACATTCAACTCCCACTTAATTTAATAAACTTTAAAATTAGGCATGTATTTGTATTTTATAGAACAAGTGTGAAAAATCTGGAGAAAATAATTCAGAGTCAAAAAAAAAGTCATACCTGTACTCAGTAATCTTTTCTAGAATCACTGCCTGAACTTTGATATTGGCAAAAAGGAACAAAAGAGGTTTTTCAAGAAGCTATTATAAAACATGACATTCAGTAAGTGCTATTCCCTAAAGCTGCGTATTTCTCTTTTGTTTTAATAGACACAGTCACACCAGCCAGCTCACTGCGGGAGGAGGACTGTGGAGTCCTACAGCTCGCGCCGCTCCCGTTTCCCGCGACCACGCAGTGATCTGGAAAGCAAAAGGGTCCAGTGGGCAGCAGTTGGCATAAGACGTGCGGGGCAGGAGTAGACTGCACGTGGGAAATGCGCTTCTCGCGGGAAGCAAAGTGGGGTCACTGCCCTCCAGATGGGGACACTGCAGCAGGCAGGGCTAGAAAATCTGGCGGATTTCCCTCCTTCTTTTCGTTTTTTTCCTTTTCAGTCTTTCTTGGCACTGCTCCAAAGAGCACTTAAAGTGAATTCTGAAGTGACAGGACAGTAACAAGTGCACTTTCATGAGATTATTTTGAAACAGAATGTAAAATACTGGTATTTTTAACTACCTCACAAGTGACACTTTCTCCTAGAGAGGAGGATGCATAATGAAGCTTTAATTGTCTGTAGTAATGAGACTTAATTTATAAAACCTATTTTAAATATATTATAACAAAGGTTAGTGCTTTAATGAAGAAGATATTAAAAGTAGTTACTGAAGCACCTTCTACTATGCCTCAACAGTGAACTCACAACATTGTACAACACGGAGACAGGATATCTGCTGTCCTCACCTCGGTGCTCAGCGCCTGAGAGACACGAAACAGAGGTCACAGGGTCGACTGAGGGCCGATCGCATGGGAGAAGCCATACATGAACTCCCTGCAAACCCAATGTGCACTGTGTACTAAAATAAGAGGTTTAGAGCAGTCCTTATCTCTAAGAGGTCATAGCCCTTGTTTCTCAACTTCCACTGAGAGCTAAAGGATGACTCAAAGTCATGGGTTAATTTTTTGATGATTTACTGAACTAAGTATGCCCAGGAATTTAACATCCCACCTCACCTTCTAAATACCTCTCAGAAATCTCCTGACAGACACGTTCCTGTATGTTTACTAATTAATGTAGGTGATACCCTCAATCCAAAATGGAACAGCATAATATGATAAAAAGATGTTAGTACTTGCACATTTACTTAACTCATGATGCTCTAAGGCAGAAAATAAGAAATTAAACAATAGAGAGAGAGTCAAGCAGTACCCTAAACACCAGTGAGGAACAAGTAACTTGGAGCCACTTTGACCAACTACAACCTAAAAAAATCCTAACACTTTACTCAGGGATATCAGTGAAAATAAAATTAACTAGAAGGATGTGTGAGTTTATGAGGAAAAGTAAACAAAAGTATATAGTGAAGTGACTGCTCAGATATCACTAAAATGATTTCATCACAGGTTCATGCTCATTTTCTATGCAGACAGAGCCCCCAGGAAGGCTTTGCACTTGGGAGACAGACCTTCTGGAACAGTCACCTCTTCATATGTCTTTTATACAAAACTGATTGCTGCCCTCTACCCTGGAATTAGGAAGTTGCAGCTTTTAGGAAATAAAATGAAACAAGATGATTGATCTGGGCATTTAATTTGCCTTTTGGTTATGTAAAATAATGAAAATGCCAGCAGCCACCCAACTATGTGTCTAGTTCACAATCAGTAGAAAGTATCAACAACACTTTATAGATGTGTAGCAAAAATTAAACAAATGGAGTTTCTTGAAGTTTTTCATTAAAAAGCTAGGTTACAGCTTCGTATGTTAGGCAGCCAAGCGATCATAACCCCTCGTAAACGTAGTTCCTGAGAAAACTCCTACTTACAGGGAAAGGTAACCCCGCTGATGAGGTGATGTTGATAACTGCCCACTGTCTGCAGAGTAGGAACACAGACTGCCGCAACAAAGAGGTTAAATAGCTTCACCTTGTTGCTCCAACATTCCAAGGCCTATTACTGTTCCCCAGGTGTCCTCAGAGGATGGTCCCCACCAGAGGCTGGCCCTTCGGGAAAGGCGTGGCAATTATCCCTGTCCTACCTGACCCCGAGGACAGGCTGCAGCCTTCTCACAGGTGCGCGCTTCTCTAATCAGAGAAGACGCCGGTCAAGAGGTGTGCGCTCAAAACGCTGAGTGAATAGTAACATTAAAGTTTACATTTCAAACTACTTGCTTGCAAAAAGAGAAAGTCATTCATGTGCAAAGGAATGGAGCAAGAAATTTAGCAATGAGTGAGGAACTACAAAGACAGTCAGAAAACAACAACCAATATGGAAATAAGTACATACCTACAATAATCACTTTAGGGCCTCCCTGGTGGCACAGTGGTTAAGTGCTGCGCTGTGCAGCTGTCGGCAGCAGCGATGCGAGTTCGACGCCCAGCCGGGGAGATTCCCACATGGTGCAACAGACCTCTCCTGCCGTGCCCGCTGCTCCCCTCAGCAGTGTGTTTCCGTCGATCTGCCTGTTCTGCTCCCTACTCTGTCCTAGTGAACCCTCTCACTGCCCCACGCCTATGGCCTGTACCCCAGCTTGTGTGCACAAATAAATAAATCTTTAAAAAAATAATCACTTTAAATGTAAATGGTAAATTACCCTTTCAAAAGACATGGAGTGGCTGAACGGATAATAGCCAAGACTCATCTATGTACTGCCCACAAGAGACACAGTTCAGGTATAAGGAAACACAGAGACAGAAAGGGAAGGGGTGAAGAATGATACTCCATGCAAATGCAAATTAGCAAAAGGCTGGTAGAGCTCTACTCATACCAGACACATAGACCATGAAACTAAGTCCATAAAAAGAAAAAGGAGAACAGTAAATGTTGATATATAGGACTGAACCAGTAAGAATATGTAATGTTTTAATATGTTTTCATCCTACAAAACACAGCCATAATATATAGGGCAAATACCAACAAACCTAAAAACAAATTTATATACAATGATTTGGGCAATATTAGTAACCCACTTACATGATGGGTAGATCATCCACACAGAAAATCAATAAGGAAATGTTGGCCTTAAATGGTATATTAGACCACACAGACTTAAAAGAAATCTAGAACATAAAAATTAATAGTACTACAAGTATATCAAGTGTCTTTTCCAACTGAATGAAACATGAAATTGAGTACAAGCAGAAAACTAAAAAAATCTCAAAAACCTAAAGCTCAACAATTTGCATGAACAACTATTGAGTTCATGACAAAATCAAAGGTAAAATTATATACACAGAAGTACAGAAAAAAACAGTGGAAATACAACATACCAAAATATACTGACTGAAGCAAAGTTGTCACTAGGAGAACAGTAGAACAATACAAGCCTGCATCAAACAGCAAAGAACATCTCAAAAACATCAGCTTTATGCATAAAGGAACTAGAAAAACCATAAATAACATGCAGAGTGAATAAAATGAGACCTGCATCTTTGAAATCTATACTGACAAACCTTTAGCTTGACTCAGCAAGAAAAAGAGAGAGCTTAAATAAATAAAATCAAAAATGGGAAAATTAAAATGAACACTTGAGAAACATGAGGATCTATAAGAGACTACAAGTACATATAGATGGCAACAAGCTGGAAATCTAGATGAAACAGATATATTCTTAGAATCATAAACTAGCTCACAACTGAATAGTAAAGAGACAGAAAAGCTGAATAGAAAAATGATTAGTAAAGATTTTGAAGTTGTAATCAAAAACCTTCCCCAAAATCAAAGCCAAGTGCTTCAATGGTAAATTATATCAGATAAAAATCTAATACATAGCCTTCTCAAATGCTTCAAAAGTTTTAAGCAGAGAACACTTCAATACTCTTATTACTATGTAAGTATTAACCTGACCTAAAAAGCAAATGAGAACATGACAAGAAAGTATAGGTCAGTAATCTTGATGAACACAGATTCAAAAATCCTCAAAATATTAGTAAATGCAACTCACAATGATATAAAAGCCTTACCTACAATGATTTTCTTCATTTAGTCCAGGAATTCAAGGATGGCTCAACATCTCTCAATGAAGGATTAACATTTTATGTGCATCTCAATAAATGCAGAAAAGTTATTTGATGACATTCAGAGTATATTTATGAAAAAAAAGTAAAAAAACTGGGTGTGGAAGGGAAATACATTCACATAACAAAGGTCACATATGACAATCACACAGGCAACATCATGGTCAATGTAGAAAAGTGAAAGGTTTTCCACTAAGATAAGGATCAAGACAACACTCTCACCACATTATTCAACATAGTATTAGAAGTACTTGCTAGACCAGTTAGCCAAGAAAAAGACATAAAGGCATCCAAATTAGAAAGGAAGAAATAACAAAGTCACCATGTTCAGATGATATGATTTTATATTTAGGAACTCCTAACGAATCCGCAAACACTGTCAAAAATAAAAAACAAATGAAACAAATGAAATAAAGTCGCAGGTTGCAAAATCAATATACAAGTGGTGTATCAATATAACTATCAGAAAATAAATTAGGAAATTGTCACAATAGCGATACTTTCCAAAAGAATAAAATACTGAAGAATACATTTAATCAAGGAAGTGAAACATCTGTCGAATGAGATCTGTAAGACATTGACAAATTGAGAATACAAATAAATGGAAAAATCTTCATACTCATGGACTGGGAGCTTCAGCACTGTTAAACACAAAAATCACCAAAGCAATAAGCCAATTCAATGAAATCATCATCAAAATTCCAATGCTATCGTTCAAAGATATAGTACAAAAAAAAAACAAACCCTAAAATTTGTATGGAGCAAAAGACACCCAAAAGCTGCAGCAAACATGAGAAAAAAGAACAAATCTGGAGGTGTCAAACGTCATGATTCAAACAGTAAAAATAAAGTATAAAACACAGCTATAGTAATCCAGTATATTAGCACAGAAACAACTCATAAATCTATGGAATAGAACAGAACCTAGAACACGTTTTCCAAAAAGGATCGATTCTTTTATGAAAAGGAAGCAAGAGTCACAGAGTGGGAAGGGAGGTGTCTTCGACAGATGGTGTTGGGGAAACGGACACAATATGCAAATAAAACGTGAAACTTCACAAGTACCTTAACAATACACACAAAATACTTCACATTGGAGTAAAGCTTTGAAGGCGATACATGAAACCGTAAGACTTCTAGAGGTCACATGGTTGGTAAGCTACTTGACATGCTTCCAGATGTTGAATTCATGTAAATGACTCCAAAGACAGACAATGACAGAAAATATAAATAAATGAGACTACAGCAAATGAAAATCCTTCTGCACAACAAAGAATAGAACGAGTGAAAATGACTGAATGAGAGAAAATACTTGTAAATTTATATCTCTGAGGGGTTAATGTTGAAATATATAAAGAACTCACAAAGCTTAATAACAAAACATAACAAGCCAACCTAAAAATGGATAAACGGAGGCATTTTTCCAGAGAAACATACTGCCAGCAGGCAGGTACAGATGCACCTCACTAACATTAGGGAAACGCAACTGAAAACCTAATAGGATACCACCTCCCACATTTGAGAATCACTGTGATCCTAAAGAGCAGAAGTCAAAAGTGAGTGAAGGTAGAAAATACAAATGTACGATCATTTCACTTACATGAGGAATCTGAATGAAACACAACTCACAAATACTAAGAACAAACGGTGGTTACAAGAGCTGTGGAGACTTGGGGGGAAGAGAGACAAGAGGGTGAACCCTAAAGTGAACATTGTTTGGTGGTCATTGGTAAAGAGACTTTTAGGGATGATCAAATCACTGTTCATAAGACACTGAATCATTAGGTCATACAGCTGAATCCCAAAAAATGTATCAATTATTGCTCAACAACCAAAGTCCAGTTATTTAATGAATACAAGTTGAAACATAAAATGAATCAATCAATATTTATTCAATAAAACTATGTACAATTTTAGAGCAAGTATTGACTTAGGATAATTTGTTTAACATTATGTATGTAAATATTCATAAATATTAATTTACACTTGTACTTATAGAATATTATAAAATCCTTAATTAAAAATACTCAAAATTCTAACACTATTGGAAGGCAGAGCTTTCAAAAAATCAAAGGTGCTAAAAACAAAAGACTAAAAATACTAATGTATTACATTAATAATCAATATCCCCATTTTATTACCATTGAGAGTATAGTGGACCTTTTGCTGTACTGTCATTAGTACAAGATTAAATTTTTTTATCGATGTTAATTTCTTATACATATGGAGTATGTAAAAAATGAGTGTGATGAATGTGTACACATAAATATTTATTGTATCTATGCCAAAGAAAATGGCATCACTGTTATACATTTACACTGGCTACTCAAACACTTCACATTTCTCATATTCTGAAGACCTTCCTAAAGGCTCTAGTGACGTCCTTGTTCCGCAGGCTGTAGATGAGGGGGTTGAGCACGGGGGAAATGATGGTGTAGAACACAGAGAGCACCTCCTCCTGCCCAGGGGAGAGGTAGGACTTTGGCAGAACATACTTGATGATGGCAGGTCCATAGAAGAGCAACACCACAGTCATGTGAGAAGAGCAAGTCCCCAAGGTTTTTCTGAGTCCCTGTATGGACCCCATGCCCTGTATGGTGAAGAGAATCCTCCCATAGGAGCACAAGATGGCTGAGATGGGAAGGATGAAAAAAATCACAGCACTGGCAAAAAGACTCTTCTCATATTGGGAAGTATCAGCACAGGCTACTTTCAGGAGAGCTGGGATTTCACAGAAGAAATGATGGATTTCCCTGGAGGCGCAGTAAGGGAATGTCAGAGTGCAGACCACATGGATCAAGGAGTTGAAGAAGGCACCCAGCCAGCTCACAGTCACCAGGAGCACACAGACCCTGGGGCGCATGAGGACGGGGTAGCGCAGGGGCTGGCAGATGGCCACGTAGCGGTCATAAGCCATGACAGCCAGCAGCAGGCACTCGGAGCCCACGAGGGCATAGAAGAGGAACATCTGGAAGCTACACCCAATGAAGGAGATGCGGCGGTCCCCAGACAGGAAGACCAGGGCCATCTTGGGGACAAACGTGGAGATATAGAGGAGATCCATGAGGGACAGCTGGCTGAGCAGAAAGTACATGGGGGTGTGGAGAAGGGGGTCGGACCAGATGAGGATGAGTATTGTGGTGTTGCCCAACAGGGCCACCAGGAGATCCAGCAGGGTGAGTATGAAGAGGACCCAGGGAACCGGGGTGCCGCGGAACAGATCCGAGAGGACGAAGTCACTGCCCGAGGTCTGGTTACCCAGCCATGCCATGCTCCTGCTCCTAGTGTGTAACTTTGGAGACAGTTTCAAAACTATTATGCTCGCATTTTCTATGCAATTTTACAAAATAAAATCAAGCATCACTTTCACATATCTGAAGTCTCTCTACTTCCCTTGAAATTTTAGTTTTGGTAAATAACTTGCTTTTTACCAGCCTTACAAATGATTTTTCAGAGATCACCGAATCAAATGCAAACTGGTCCAGCCACTGAGAAAGCCTTGTGAAGGACCCTCAAGTTACTAAAAATGGATCTATCACATTATCCATCAATTCTACTCTTAGGAATATATCCAAAGGACACAGAAACATTAATTCAAATGATACTTGCACACCTATATTCATCGCAGCACTATTTACAATAGCTAAATGTGGAAACAACCTAAAGGCCCAAAAACAGATGAGGGGATCCAAAAGATGTGGTGTATATACACAGTGAAACACTGTCCAGCAGTCAGAAAAGATAAACTCATGCCGCTCGCAGCGACATGGATGGAGCTGGAAGGGATCGTGCTCAGCGAAATAAGTCAGAAGGAGAAAGAAAAATATCAGATGGTTTCACTGACAGGAGGAACACAGGGGAACCAAATAAAGGGCCGGGGTTTGGGGGATGACAAAACTACCAGGCAAACTATAAATTGGAGACATTCATTGGGGGAGGGGGAGGGAAGAGCACAAGAGTCCATGGTGATGGTTCTCGGGGCTGCAAGGTGGTAGTAATTTTATAGGACGACACCTGAGAGGATAAATCAAACATTGTACAGAAATGAACAACAACGTAAAAATTATTTTTTTTTAAAAAAAAAAGAGACCAGCTAAGACAATGCCACTTATTGGGAATGACAGAATTCTTGCTGGGGGGAAAAATACACACACACACACACACACACACACACACACACACACACACACACACACACATAAATTTTCTCTCAGAGTTTTCTAGAAATGGAAACTCTCAGGCAATTAGAGTGAAACTCCACCAGAGCTACTGATGGCTCTAGCGGGGCATGTACTGCAAATCAAACACTTAATATACGTGCATAAGCTGTTACTCAGTTTGTCAACAGTGCAGAGAATACAGAGAATTGGGAACATTTCAGCATCTCAGAAAGGCACCTCTACCATCAATTAAACCTTTCCTAGAGGAATTCCAATTCCTTCCAGAACTCTACCTGAGGCAAAAAGGAAAAACTGGGCCTCCCTGGTGGCGCAGCGGTTAAGCGCTGCACTGTGGAGGTGTCGATAGCAGCGACGAGAGTTCGACACCGGGCCAGGGAGATTCCCACATGGTGCAGCAGACCTCTCCTGCCTCGCCCGCTGCTCCCCTCAGCAGTGGATTTCCCTCGATCTGCCTGGTCTGCTCCCCACTCAGCCTCTGGTGAACCGTCTCGCCCGCCCTACACCTCTGGCCTGTACCCCAGCTTGTATGCATAAATAAATAAATGTTAAAAAAAACAATAGTGCAAAAATAATTCCAATGCCTGAACCAAAATGAACATCGTCCTCCTACTGAGGTTCGCGCAGCAGCAACATCACTGCTAGAAAGTCCCCAGAGGTGACCCCTTTCTCCTGTCCCTTTCCTTCCTGGCCTTGTTCCACAGGGGGCTAAGGTGACACCGAGCTGACAGAGCAGAGGGCACAGCGTCACAGGAATCGAGCATCAGCTCCAGGAGGGATGAAAATCTGGGCTCTTCTCATGGATGCCCTAACTGTTCTCTTGAAGGTAACGACCATGCAGAACATTCGTCAATTTTAAGTGTATATGAGACTATTTTTAAAAGAAGCTGCACTGAATCACAATGAAAATACGTCGTTACCTTAATAAAAGCAACAGCTGACGCAGGCGGTGTGTTCACTCTGCTCACCACACCAGAAGCCCCTCGTGAGGCCCCTCACTGCTCAGTGCCCAGGGGGCGAGCCCGCGGCCAGCAGGGCGCGCTGTGCAGAGAAGGGCTGGTCACGGGCGACTCTAACAAAGACCCTCCAGCCTGAGCAGGAGTTGGGGAGATTCAGAATCAATACATATTAATTTTTTTAATCATAAAGGCTCTATAAATTAGTCCTTTGTCTATTCAAGTATAGACTTATTGGTACAGCACAGTTATGAGAGAGAGAGAGAAATATACATTCTGAATCTGTGACTTGTTTGATTGATTTTTGAAAAGAAATTACACTGGGAATTTCCCTTTCTATTTTTTTCTAAAACGCACATTGTTGAGTCCCAATATTCCTACTATAAGTTACCGTCAAAGTTTCTACACATGGAATTAAACAGCCTAGTCCGAAGGGATGTGTCCTACGTAGGTGGATTTTCATATAATATTTATTTTATTCATAGTGTTAAAATCAATTTACAAAGCATGAAGTTAGAAAATGTGTAAGAAGTCACATAAATACTAACCAGTGACAAAACATTAATTTGGAGGTAACTCTCCTCAATTACCTTCTGAAAAAACTACCTTTTGGAATTGAGAAGCATGAATAACAGTAAAATCAACCAAAAGAATATGTTTACTGTATTTGTTAGAAACAACATTATTTACACTGATATGACTACTCGTGTCCTTAGATTATCTGACACAGATCGAAGACCCTCCTCACTCCTGTTTTCAAAAAGACTTGAGGAGGTGGGCCTCCCCGGTGGCGCAGTGGTTGAGCGCTGCGCTCTGGAGCTGTCGGCAGCGGCGACGCGAGTTCGAGGCCCGGCGGGAAGATTCCCACATGGCGCGGCAGACCTCTCCCGCCTCGCCCGCTGCTCCCCTCAGCAGTGTGTTTCCATCCATCTGCCTGATCTGCTCCCCACTCTGTCTCTGGTGGACCCTCTCGCCTCTGGCCTGCACCCCAGCTTGTATGCAGAAATAAATAAATCTTTAAAAAAAAAAGACTTGAGGGCAGACATTAAACCCTGGAGACAGGCTCCTGCATTGAAACACTTCACCTACATAGAGCTAACATCATCCACCCTGGAGCTGGAAATCAGACCTTTTGAAAACGAGACCAAGTTATCAGACAGGTATCAAAAATTGCCCTTTATATAATAATAAACTATTTAAGGCAATAAAAAGTCAGCAACCATCCAAGTCTATACGTTATTCAATAGAATGTGCCAATAGTATCTTAAGAATTTCTACACTGATTTACACATACAGGGTTTTGTTGAGATTTCTCATTATATACACTAGGTTAGAGCATCATATTTTAACTGGCTTAGGAATAAAAACACACTTCTTCAAGATATTTCCTGAGAAAAACACTGCTACTTACTCACAGGAGCAAGACCAGTGATATTCATAAAGTGCTGCTGATAACTTTCTTACACTTCCAGCAAGAAGCACACAGGCCGCAGAACAAAGAGGTTAAATACCCTGAAGCTTTGCTCCAAGAGTCCAAGGCTAATCTACTGTTCCCAGGCAGCCCTCAGAGACACCGTCCCCACCTGCACTCGGTCCCTGAGGGAAAATGGGCAGAATTATCTCCCCGTTGTCCATGAACCAGAAGAAACGCCTGCAGCTGCCTCACAAGGACACCAGTCTCCACCTCAGGGAACAATATTTGTCAAGTGAGTTTGAGTAAATTATAAATTTAAGGTTGCTCCTTATGTACAAATTTGAATTTCTAATGAGAAGAATTTTGGCTCTGAAATGATCATAACTGTCCTTACCATAGAAACAATATTGACAAAAGAAATCTACTGACTATTCATTAAACTTTCAGAGATTTGTCTCTCCAGAAGAATAAAACGCTGTACCCAGAGCGAAACAGACACAGTCAGGCACAGTCTGCCGACCTCAGGGGACGCTCCCTGGGAGCCGTGGGGCGCCGTGGACACCTGGGGGGCCGCGAGGGGCCGCTAGGGGCCACGAGGGGCGTGAGGGGCCTTGAGGGGGCGCGAGGACCCTGAGGCGCCTGAGGGGCGTGAGCTGCAGTGAGGGGGCATGAGGGGCCGCGAGGGCCTCTAGGGGCCGTGAGGGGGCGCGAGGACCCTGAGGGCCATGAGGGCCGTGAGGCGCTGTGCACCTGCCCGCTGTGCCCAGGCCCCGCCGCGCTGGGCGTCTCCGCTCCCACGTGCGCCCTCCAGGATCACGGCCCGGCTCTTCGGCGCGCGGCCCTGGCCCGGGCGCGGCTGCGGAGCGCGGAGACGGGAGGCGACTGAGCGGCGACCAGGGTGAGGGCGAGACGGGCGGCCCGGAGGCGCAGCCAGGACGGCGAGCAGGCCCCGCCCCCGGCGACCCGGCGAGGTCCGCGGGAGCCCGCGCGCCCCAGGGCCGGGGCAGACACGGCGCCGCCCGCGACGCGGCGGAGACAGGGACGCGGCGGGGCGCGCGCGAGGCCGCCTGGAGGCCGCGGGGGCCGACACAGGCCGCGAGAGGCCGCGCGCGGCACAGGCGGTGCCCCCGGGGCGCCACGGGGTTCGGGGTCCCCGCTGAAACAGACGCCCCAAACCGGGGCGACTCCCCGGCCCCACCGGCCCCGCTCGCCGCGAAGCCCCGACGCCCGCCGGGAGGCACAGAGGCCTCCAGGAGAAGCGGCCGCGCGCCCTCGCGTCTCCCCGCGCCAGAGGCGGCAGCCGCGCCCCCCGGCCCCGGCGCAGAGACGGACACGCTGGCGCGGGCGCGGGGGTGAGGACCGGAGGGAAAGGGGCTGCCCGGGCCGGATCGCGGACGGGCCGCCGGGAGCGCGACGGCTTCTGCGGGGGACAGACCCGCCGGGCGGGCGGCAGCGCGGCCCGGGCGCGGCTCCTGCCCACAGCAGGCGCTGAGGGGGCCCCGCGCCCCAAGACACCGCCATCTGTTTTTGCGTTTTTCTTTTTAAGATTCTTTTATTGATTGATGCGCACAAGCCGGGGTGCAGGCCAGAGGCACGGGGAGGCGAGAGGGTTCCCCAGAGACAGAGTGGGGAGCGGAACAGGCAGATCAGAAACACACTGCTGAGGGGAGCAGCGGGGAGGCAGGAGAGGTCTGCCGCGCCATGTGGGAGTCTCCCCAGCCGGGCATAGAACTCTTGTCCTCACTGCAGACAGCTCCACAGCTTAGCGCCCAACCGCTGCGCCCCCGGGGAGGCCCCGCCGCCATGTGACCGCCTGTGGGCTGCAGGGTGACGCCGCGCGGATTCCTCACACACGGAGAAAGACGAAAGCTGGATGATTTCACCCAGTCGCGTGGGGAGCACAGAAGGAAAACAACAGAACAGAGAAAAGCGACCCAAACCAGCATTAGCCGCTGACTGTAAACTGAGGCTGGGGGGGGACCTGGACACAGTGAAAGGGGCCTCCAGGGCTGGGGGGACGACGCGGAGCTTTGGGGGTGGGGGCGGTGACACAAATGTGAAGAGCTGCCAACCTGTGTATCCCAACCACATGCAGTGTTGTGAACCAACGGCAGTGCAATAAAACATAAAGCCTTCCAAAATAAATGAAAATAGAGTGATAAGATATTTACCAGTGAAATAGACACTCGCATTCCAAAGTGCATGGTCAAAAATAATATTATTGGAATTATCACTGGGAACTGTGAAAATCAGCACATGCATTGGGAAGAGAAAGCTACTCTTACAAATTAGTTACAGAATAAATACGGAGTCCATTGTTTGTGGATAAGATTGTGTTTTCTGATTACGCTAATTAAATTGAAGAAGAAAATGACAAACACGATGTTTAAATGCCCAGCTCAAAGCAGTGAACCAGAGGGTTTCAATTATTATTTCTTTAAATCCATCTTTCACTTGAAGCAAGGATTTCTGAACAAAAACAGTAAGTATCTGATCGTGAAAGTGAATGTAAATATAAAATGAGTTTGCTGCATGACTAAGTCTCATGTACAATTAGAAGACTGACTGGAAATAAAAATCAAAACGAGAATGTCTATGTAGGTGATCAAAGCTGAATCTCTGGAACAGAACACCCCATGAACCTTTCTTGCCAAAAAAATAAAAAAGCAATTACAGTTATATTCGTGTGCTTAGAATACAGGGAAATGATTTAAAGGTGTCACAATCCCTCCCTTTAAATAACTGCACTTATAAAGCAATGGAACAAATGTTATTATGTAGGGATTAAGAGCTATATTTCATATATTACCTGGATAACCACGTTCCTTATTTTGTCCCCGGTGACTATACATGACTGAATGTACAAAGAATGGCCATATGCTAGTTACGATTAGGTAGAAGATTATATGTCTCAGTGTGTTCCATATTCTTCAAAATATGATTTCTATAGCTAAACGTAGACAAATGTATCCTTATTAATCCACGTCATATTCCATTTTAGAGTAAACTTTGTCCATTGAAGATTTGCATTGGTTGCTCAAACACTTCATATATCTCACACTCTGAAAACTTTCCTAAAAGCCCTAGTGACATCCTTGTTCCGCAGGCTGTAGATGAGGGGGTTGAGCATGGGCGTTACGATGGTGTAGAACACAGAGACCACTTCTTCCTGCTCGGGGGAGTGGTAGGACTTTGGCAGAAGGTACTTGAAGATGGCAGCCCCATAGAACAGCAACACCACAGTCATGTGAGAAGACCAAGTGGCCAAGGTTTTCCTGAGTCCCTGGCCTGACCCCATGCCCAGAACAGTGGACAGTATCCTTCCATAGGAGCACAGAACGGCTGACATGGGAGGGATGAAAAAAATGACGGCACACACAAAAA
Source organism: Scalopus aquaticus (assembly GCA_004024925.1). Classification (NCBI taxonomy): domain Eukaryota; kingdom Metazoa; phylum Chordata; class Mammalia; order Eulipotyphla; family Talpidae; genus Scalopus; species Scalopus aquaticus. The sequence goes on from PVIJ01021746.1 coordinate 17,708, forward strand.
CACCCTTCTCATACTGGGAAGTGTCGGCACAGGCCACTTTCAGGAGGGCTGGGATCTCACAGAAGAAATGATGGATTTCCCTGGAGGC
>PVIJ01021747.1:0-17792 GCA_004024925.1 Scalopus aquaticus
TGGCAGGCGGCACCTCATCTTCGGGGAGCCCCGCAAGTTCATCACCCAAGATCTGGTGCAGGAGCAGTACCTGGAGTACCGCCAGGTGCCGGGCAGTGACCCCCCCGCCTACGAGTTCCTGTGGGGCCCGCGGGCCCGCGCAGAAACCACCAAAATGAAGGTGCTTAATGTTCTGGCCAAGATCAGCAATGCCACCCCCAGCGCCTTCCCCGACCTGTACGAGGAGGCTCTGCGGGAAGAGGCAGAGAGGGCCAGCGTGAGATTCATGGCCAGGGTTGGCACTGCTGCCCAGGCCCGTGGGCCCTCCAGGGCCAAGCCCCCCAGCTCCTCCCGCCCCTAGGGCGCTCTGGGCCAGCTTTTCTGTTTCCTGTGTCAGAGAGCTGTCAGCCTCTAAGTAGTGGAGGGTAGGGGGTTTTAGAAGACAAAATGTCTATCTTTTATGGTTTTATGATAGCATTCAATATTTAATATTGGGAGGTTGATCTGGGTTAATTTTAAGAAAATATGTATCTTCTTGTGCTTCTTTTCAAATGAATAACTCCTTGGGCAATATAGTTGGTTGATAGATGAATGGATGGATAGATAATAGGTGACAGGTAGATGATTGATAATAAATTATAGTTGATACATTTAGTTGTTATATTTTTTCAACTACGTTTTTTTGAAATATAAGTATGTGTTATATGGATCACATTTTTTGCTGTTTAAAATATTTGAAAATTGTTTTATCATTTGTTAAACAAATTGAAAATATTCAGTATTTTGTTCTTGATATAAATGAGGTAGCAATGCATTCGAATAGGTTTTTCATGAAGACATGAGAGAATCCAACAGTAAAATACTTGGAGTCATGTTTTGAAGGAAAAAAATAAATAATTGATAACATGTTTAATATTGTTTTTCCTTATACTTTTTAGTGTGTCTTTTTCTAGAAATAAATTTCCTTGATTTTTTTCTTTAGCATATTAAAAATATTTGTTCTGAATATAGCATATTCTCTGATCTCTAGTGAGTTAAAAATGTAGTTCTAATGGGTGGTTGATATTTTGGGGGATCACAATAATCATCTGAAAACTGCCAACTATTAAAGTTCCAATAATTCCCAGCGTGCAAATGCTTTATAATATAGTACACATAGTCCTACACTCCCATAACATAGGACACAGCACTCCCCTGTTGCAGATCTGCATTTCTCAAGCTCACTGCCTGCTAAATAACAGAGCCGCAACTCTCCCCATAGTTTAGATTTGTCTAAAGCTCCTATTTTCCAGTCCTCCCATCCTGTACTGTTGTATCTCTTAATTCTCTTTCCCATCCCCCTCACTACACCCAACTATATCCCAGGGTATGAGAAAATGACTCTACACAAATCAGTGGATTGGACTATTAGAGTCCTATCAATAGGAATACCAAAGTAAATGAGAAGTATGCATAAAGGAAAAAGAGAATATGCAGTGTAAATATGATCATGTACATATGCCAAGTCAGTTAACATCAAAAGATTGAGGCCTAAAAATCATCCTGAGCAGCCTCTTCCCTGTAGAGAGTAAATCTCAAAGAGGCCAATCTGGAAAAAGGAAGAGATCAGCGTTTTTTTCTCTGACCGCCAACCATTCATCCTGGCTCCCTGGTGTTAGGCTACAGCGTCTTCATCTCGCGTGGTTCCATGACCCTCTCTGCCAGGTCTGCAGTAGGGAAACTGTTAATATTTGGTAGGGGTGTAACATTTCCCTTGAAGGGAACCACTGACTCCAGAACAGTGACTTCCCATAGAGCCCTATCCCTCCTGTCAGCACCTGAAAGACTGAAACAGTTGTGACTGGATGGGACTTGGCCTGCCTTCTGTTTTGAGGTTCCCAGGAAGGTGGTGATCTAGACCTGAGGTTTGTGGCCTCAGGTAAGCAGTGTGCAGAGTCCCGAGGTAATATCCCTGAGTGAGGCAATGGGGGCTCCTCAATACAACTGCTGGGGCTGCACCAAGCCCCTGCACTGCCGTTTGTCCTGGCGGGCCCAGGGCGCGTCTGGCAGACTCTGGTGGCCCCTGAGCATTCAGTATTTAATATTGGGAGGTTGATCTGCTTTAGTTTTAACAAAATATGTATCTTCTTGTGCTTCTTTTCAAATGAGTAACTCCTTGGGCAATATAGTTGGTTGATGGATGGATGGACGGATAGACAGTAGGTGACAGATAGATGATCTTCAGCTTGGAGAGTCTCCAGAGCCTGGATGCTCAGATTGGCTACTTAGTTCAGTACAGAGTGGAACCCTGAGGACTCAAAGTTCTTGGAGTGATTGGTGGAGACCCCATTCAGCAGAGGGACCCAGCAGAAGTTGAGGCAGTGTCACTGAATGACAAGAAGGGTATGCTTCCCAGAAAGAAGGGGCCACATCAAGCCTTGCCCCATTGTTGCATCTGGAAGATGGGGCATGTGACATGAGTCATACTTCCCTGACAGACATTGACATGGTGGTTCTGACTGCCAACTCAGAAGAAGCCCCCACCTAGAACAAAGTGGCTCCTGATTTTGGAGAGTGGCAAGTCCCAGCTCTGGTCTGAAGGTTGCCATGCTTGAAATCTAGGAAGAGTTGATGTTTCAGTTTGATTCTGAAGACAGAAAGAAAACCAGTGTCCTATTTCAAAGGCAATCAAACGGGAGGGATTCTCTCCCACTCAGGTAGAGTCAGATTTTGTATTATATTCAGCCCTTTAACGGATTAGATAAGGTGCACACATATTAGGGAGAACAATCTACTTTACCTAGTCTATGCTAATTTCATCCACAAATACCCTTTCAGAAATACCTAGAATAATGTTTGACCAAGTATCTGGCTGGGCACCCTGTGGCCCCATCAAAATAACACATAAATTTAACCATCACAGTACCAAAAATAAACACGCATACATTTTTTATAATTCGGGGAAAAAATGAAAATCTAAGTATTAGGTAATGTCCATGTAATCAACTTAAAAGACCTCATCCAGAAAAAGTTTTCAGTTATATTTCAAAAGCAGAAATTTTATTTATATCTAAAACAAATTCTCCCTGACATGATTGGATTCAATATTTATATAATGTACAATATGCAACTAATATTAGCAGTGACACATAACATTGATCATTTTCAAGATTATAAATGTTGTTTATAAGTTATTCAAACTCCTATAAAGAAATTGTGCATTTAAAAATACCTATTTTTTTCCATGCTGTCACAAATTCCAATAACTCCAAAAAGTACTTTTTGAAACTACAAAAAGACAATAAAATATAAATTTTCCTCTTTAAGCTATTATACAAAGCAGTGTTTCTTCAGTTAACATGTATGTATCTTTCACCAAGTAAATACCATGTTAACACAACAGGGATTCGTGCCTTTCCTAATTCTTCTTTACTATAAATACTGTTTGTCACCTTCCCAGTTGCTAACCTTATCTCACATACCTATTGCATTGTCTCAGTATTCTGTCAAAAGAGTTTTCATTCAAAAACTGTCTTGATGACAAAGGCATTTATGATTTTGCTCCTGTTGATAGAATTATTTATTCTATTATTTTGTGTCTAATAATTTTCTCCCCATGGCATTATCTGTTCTGTATTTTCTTTTTCCCTTTTAAAGGAACTATACTGTCTCTTCTCCAGTGAACATTTTTTATTTCTTTTTTTGTTTGTTTTTTTTGTGGGGGGGGCCATTCCCTGTTTCCCTAACTCATTAATCCCTAAGTTTTACCAAATGCTTTTGATCTAAAGATGATTCTGCAGATTTTTCATTTTAGAAATATATAATATAAATATTAGCTTGCAGTGTAATTATTTCAAAGTATTTTACTGTCTTTTTAAAAATGTACTCACGTTCTTCAAGAAAGGGAAAGAATGAATAAACACCAATATTTTCCCTAATACCATTTTATATTTCAACCAGTATTTCATCCTTTCTAATAAAAGCCTTTTCTTATTTTTTCACTTCATATCATCTTGTTTATTTAGTATGCCTCTGTTGCAGATCTAAATGATTTGCTGCCCCTTTCTTACTTTTAAATAGTTGCACAATATTGCCAGATCATAAAGCAGTTGTCATTATTCTACATGATTATAATGTATGTTCTGTCAAATTTGCCCTTTCCATAACTCCTGTATTATATATTCCTTGTTGAAATGGACAGTTTCCTGTACTTTTAGCTCTACTGAAAATCACTTCTGCTCAATATTCTGTTTTGTGAATTTTTCAGGCTGATATTAGATATTTGGCATCTAAGTCCCCACACATCCATCTCTCCACTAGCAAATTCCCTAACTCCTCTGTATTTTACTCTGATTTGAACAGCAAGGCATGGCAATTCTCACACCACTGAAAGTACATTTCCCTCTTGTATATCTGAATTCTCTGAAACATTTCTATGCCATTTTCTCATCCCTTTTCTCTTCCTTTTATAACACTACTTGATTTATTCATTCATAGAGTTGTGTCCTGCTAGTCCCAGAAACAATTTAAGGACATTAAGAATTTAAAAAACTGATAATATAACAATTTGAAATATGAATGACTAAAACAAGATTTTAAAAATGAGAATAGAAATGGCAGGGAGAACTCAATATTAAGAGGTAGTGTGCAGGCTGTTTGTTGTGTGGCCCTGGTTGTTTGGGCCCTAAACGTGGTCTTCTCCTTTCTAACATCACTGCAAAACAAGTTACAAAAATGGTTAATTTATAAAGCCGCTACAATGAAAACCAAAGGCTTTGTCTGGCAGAAAGGAAGCCAGAGGACTGAGAGGGGAGAAAGGAGAGAAAGAGGGAGAAGGGTGTCTCTCTTGGCTTCCTAAATCTAGCTGCTGATGTACACTGTTCTCCTCTCCTCCTCATAGTGATTACCTCAAAGTTTCAGGGGTCTCCCAGGGCACAGCTCTTTGCTGGCGCAGCGGGCTCGGAAGAACAATGGACTGTGTACTAGCCAATCTCTCTCCCTGTGTTATGCTTCTCCTGCTTCACTGAGCTTTTGAAAAGACTCTTAATCTCCTAATATCTCTTTTGCTTCACTTTTTATCTTCGTGTGTCCTCCTGTGCTGGCTCTGTTCTTCCCCATTTTGGTAGAGTTCTTCATCTCTTCTAACAGGAGAGTCTCCTTCCTCCTCGACGGTTTTATAAATGCTTTCAGAATCTGAAGGGACCGGGGCTAGAGTCCCTATTTCCTTATCGTACATGTGGGAAACTGCTTCTGGGAAAAAGGTTATGTGGCTTTGGAAAAAGTAAACATAAAGCTCAACCTTCACTGTTGTAATAACGGTGACATTATGAAGATGAGAAGTTAAAAAGTTTATTTTTACTAGCCATTCCCACAGTCTTCACGTGACTTGTAATGAAATTTAAGTCACATTTCACTACTTGAAATGTTGCTGTTGAATGAAGTGAGGCCTTGTGTTACTAATGATGTTGACTCCACTGTGGGAAAAGGCCAACAAGTGAGAGAACGGAATACCAAAGGGTGCCAGCAATATGGATCAGTTCACTGTGTTATCAGAAGAGAGGTTCCCCCCTCCTGTCTGTTGTGTGCAATTTTCCCCTTCTCTCTCCTTGATGCACCAGTTCCTTTAGGACAGGATGGATATCCCTGATTCACCCCATTTAATTTAAGAATTTACAGCCATGTAAATTCTCCATACATGTTATTAACTTTGACTTTTTCTTTTACTAACCTGCTTGTAGCTGGATACCCTCCATTTTGTAACAAAAACTCTGCTGGACTAAAAATTAGAACTAATTGGAATTGAACTATCTTTTGTTCTCTCTTTCCAAGACCCCCTTCTTGTGATAAATCTTTAACTTGCAACTAATGCAATTGCCTCCAACTACATTCCAGAAAACTCAGAAAATTGACTGTGTCACAACTCTAAAACTTCTCTGTGCCCCTTTGAGATTGATGGTAACACCCAATACAAACACCTGCTGACTGCCATGTGATGATGGCTCCAGGGAGACACCCCTCGCCGATAAAGCCAAACATCTTCACGACACCTAGACTGGCTTCTTGAATCTGGAAACAAAGTCCCCACTTCCTTCCTTCACATCCTCTACCCTCTCAATTTCCTCCCCTCCCCCTCATATAATCACAGAACTTCTTGCCATTCGGGAAGCCGGTTTTTAGGGTGCCAATTCCCCAACTCCCTTGGTGACCACCTCAAATAAACTCCCTTGTAAAACGACATTCTCATGGTTCAAAGTTTGGCATTCTGGGCGGAGAGCAGAAGATCGGGTTGGTCACCTACATTCTGATGTTAACTTATTTGCCCATCCAGCTTCAAAAATAGATACATAGATAAATAAGTAAAATAAACAGATGGGGTGGGGGAATTCTCCTGTGCTGTGATACAGTTAAGTTATCTCAAATGTTGGGCTACAACAAATAAAGCTGCTATGAACATTTGTTTATGATGTTTTATGTTTTCTTTTCTCTAAAGTCCTAGAAAAGCCTGCTTGATCATATGGTAAATGTGTTTAACTTCACAAAAAGTGGCAAATTTATTTCCAGAGAGCCTGGACCATTTTACTTTCCCACCATTGCGAACATATTGTAAATGTTTGGAACACTGCCCCCCCCATCCTCCACATCTCCCCACCCCCACTAGCGGCATAGTAGGCAAGAAAGCAAAACCATCTGTACTAGTCAGAACTGGATCACTTCCTATTCTGCGAAGCAGACACACAGGGCTCTGATAAAGGAAGCTGATAAAAAAAGATTTAAATAATGGGTACCTAGTCTTCTCATATTACATAGCGCATTCTTTAGAAATCAAGGAAGTGATTAAACTCTGCCATTTGCCATTTTCTGGGCATAGTTAGCATCAACCTAGCTTTAGGCCAAGGTAAGTTAGGAAACTGCAAGAGCTAAGCCTACAGAAAACAACACCCCTCCCCCACCCAGATAATTATATTTTTTGGACTCAATGACTCTGCTCCTATCTGTGTAAGCTAACCTCAAAAGTGTGCTTGTCGGAACTATACTCCTGGAGTGAAATCTCTCAGACTACCTCCCAGGTTTGAATGCTCACTTTATCTAATTACTCTAACTAGTACTGAGGCTTTTATTTTAGTCAACACCAGCAGTGTACGAGCCATCCAATTGTTTGAAATCATCACTAGCAGTTGGCACTGTCAGTATTTTTTTTAATCTTGGCCAGTAGTAGGTGTGTTCTGGCACTTCGTTGTGGCATATGTTTATATTTCCTTAATAGATAATCATGTTGAAAATATTCATATTTGCCTATTTTCTATCTGTAAGTCCAGCTGGGATGGAAGCTAATCTCCCTTTACTTTTGTGAATCCATAGGAAAATAATAAAATTGACATGAGAGAAATTAGTAAAAACAATCTGTAATTCCTTGCTCATGGCGGGGGGGGGGGGTGGCGTTGCAGGGCCTAGAATATGAACCTGCCTCTGCTCATTTCAATGAAGTTATATAGTTTCTAAAAAGGGAACAATATATTTAGGAGGGGAAAACAGAACAAAAAACTTTACAAGTTAAAGAAAGAGAAATTTTGCAGAGTTCATCAATGTTTGCACTGAAAACTGACCTTGCAAGCCTGGTCTGGGGTGAGAAAACTCTAAGACTGTTTCTCACCTCCCAGACAGACCATCAGCGATGCCCTGTTTGAGGGGAGATAGATAATTGGGCAAATGGTCATTCTTGGGTCCTCTGTCTCTTAATCAGCACGTTGCTTGGGCACAACTTGTGGCAGCCAGTCCTATGTCCTAGCAGTCCTCTTGTGAAATGTGTGTTCAGGTCTATGTGCAGTTTCTTATGGCTGTTTAGCATTTTTTTTAAATTAGTTATAAGTCCTTTGTCACATGTGAGATTTGCAAATATTTTCTCCCCACCGGTGGGTGGTTTTTATTATTAGTCTTTATCAGTGTCTCTTCTTGCAAAGCAAAATGTTTTAGTTTTAAAATACAGTTTATTGATGCTTTGTTTATGGATCTAAAGTTGGATCTAAAAATGCATGTGGGGCTTCCCTGGTGGTGCAAGAGGTTAAGTCTCAGCACCATGAAGCTGTCTGCAGCCACTGCAGCACTGGCCAAAAGGTGGCCAGAAGCTGACCCACAGGGCACAAGAGACCTCTCCTGTCTCTCCCACCGCTCCCCTCAGCAGTAGATTTCAGTCGATCTGCCTGTTCTGCTCCTCATTGTCTCTGGTGAATCTTCTCACACATACACCCCCACCTCTGGCCTGCACCCCAGTTCTTGCATGCATAAATAAATCAATCTTAAAAAAAAAAGAGAGAAGACCCAAGAATGATGTTTTGCTTAATTATCAATCTTCCCCCAAACAAGGCATCTCTGATGGTCTGGGAGGTAGGAAACAGTCTTAAGAGCTTTCTCGCTGCAGGCCAGGCGTACGAGTTCTGTTTTCAATGCAAATGTCCATGAACTCTTTTTTTTCTTTAACTTGCAAAGTTCTTTGTTTTCTTTTCCTCTCCTAAATACATTGTCCCCTTTTAGAAACTATATCACTTCATTGGAATGAGCAGAGGTAGGTTCATATCCTAGGCCCCCCACAAGATCCTTACCCACCCCCCCACCCCCCCAGCGTGAGCAGGTAATTGCAGTTTGTCTTTTCTCTTGCTAATCTCTCTTGTGTTAATTTGATCAATGTGATTGTTTTTCAGGGCTTCCGATGAGGAAGACAGACTCCGAGCCAGAGCTGTAGCGAGGCCTGGCAACAATGCCATGGCTAGAACATGTACCAAGTTTATGTCCAGCAGCTTCTCACATCCCTAGAGAAGTTCTAGGCAGGTTCTTCACTTCTCTGTTGAACAGGGCGGTCATACTTACAAATAGTGCGGCGCTGTGGGGAAGGAGCAAATACAATATCCATCATCTTCACATTATTCTTTTACCAGGTACTTGTGATTTTTCCTCCTTCCCTCCTCCCGTCCCTCCCTTTCTGCCTATGGTCTTCCTTCCTTCTTTTTATTCTTGCTTTTGTTCTTTCCTTCCAGTTAATTTCTACGTGTTCCTTTTAATAGAAGGCATATATAGCTTAAGCATATAAGTTTATGAATCACCACTTTGATTATACTTAGGATCCAAATTTAACAGTAGGACTTATGCTGTTTTGCAAAACTATCACATGTATTGATATTGTAATGAGCCTGATGAAAAGGGGGGGAAGTTGTGATAGAGCAATTTAAGTGATAAACAAAAAGCTACCACTTGTTTACGACAGATAAGAACCTGGCTGTATACAAAGACACCCCCCCCCCAAAAAAAAATTAGCTGGTGGTCCTGATGCCAGTGAGAAGTGGCATAAATATGGGCACTAAAGTTGAGGCAGTGCCAGATGCTATTGACTCTTTGCCCATGGTTCTGATGTCTTCTCCAGAACCTGGCTAAGCTACCAGAGATTCTTCATCCTAAGAAGTGCCAACTCCCCTCCTCCTTGCAGATGGACTTAGCCCTGGAGCACTCTAAACTGGGGTCCACCCACCCTGTGTCACCAGTCTCCCAAACTTTCTAAGAGATTAGTTACCTTCCCCCTTTTTCCTGCCAATGGAATTGTATGAGCATATTATTGTAATGTGGATTCCCCCGATAAATTAATATTGTGGTTACATGCACTTGGCTTAAGTAGTGAGTAAAACCTCCCCACTTTGTTCAAGTTAGCACTCTAGATATCTGAACCTGACCAAACAAAAACAAACTGGGAAATTTTCCATCTTGTTTTAGGACCGGAAACAGGATACCAGGCAAGCAGGGAAATGCTCCTTTGGAAATCTTAAAGCTAACCCAATGCCCAAAGCTGGAACACACCCTGAAACTAGGCTTGTGTTTCTTTCTCACCAGAGCCTAGCTGTTAACCAAGTCTAACCATTTTCTATTTTTCCTATCTGGCCAATTAATTCAGATACTTATGCCCCTATTGCTGAGTCACAGGGCAAGCGGCTAGCTTCTAGGGTCAGAATAGACTAGGAAAAGCCTGGGAGGAATAAGGAAGACTCCTGAGATAAGGGCAGCAAATTCCAAAGGGAACTAATCAAACACCCCAGGGCTAGGGGCAACAGGACATTCCAGAACAAGGAAGATAAAGAAAAAGGATGCTAAGATAAGGGCTGGGACACAGAGACTTAATTCTGGGCACAGAGACATTAAGGCAGAGTGAGACCACCGAGAACTAACCAGTGACAAAGATAGAGGAGCTCTAGAATAATTCGGGATTGAAGGTCTATATTCCCTGAGGCACGACTCCACTTCGGCTCCCTTGCCCCTCCCTGACCTGGTTCCACTGGTCTGGGAGTCCCACTTTATTTCTGTTCCTTTTCTCCTTAATGAACTTTTTCTTTCTCTAAACAAACTTGCCTCCTTTTGCTTGTCTGCCTGAGAATCAGCGACGCTCCTGCTGCGGCTTCCTCAGACACCAACCCGCGGTTGTCTTGCGGCTGTGACTCAGCACTGCCGCTGCAGCCTGGGGTCCACTCCAGACCTGAAACCCTGAAATCATGGTATCACTGCTACAATACGAACACTAACCTGTTTTTCCCAAGCAATTTTGCTTCTCCAGCTAAAGAAAATCTGGCAACCGGGTCTAGCACTTTGTTCGCAGTCATCACACATCGCTAAGAGCTGACAAGCAGCCTGCCTATGGACAAGAACCACCACCCACGCCCGTGACCTTCAGCCCACTTTCTCCCTCTGTCCCCCGGTCCACTTTGCCCAATGATCTCCTGCCAAACCCGAGTTCCTGTACCCCCAGCCCACTCCCCAGTTGTTGAAATTCAACTCTTTTCTCCTCCCAAGTCCCACTTCCCAAAATGTCATATAAGCCTATTTCCTTGGTTTGTTTTGGTTTGGTTTGGTTTTGGAGAGGCATATGTGAGTCTTGGAACTCCTACCTGCTGCAGAGTCAACTTGCATTAAAGTTCTTTCTCCTCCCAGATCCTAGTGGCAGATGGTGGCATTCATGCACATCAGCTAGATGAGCCCTCAATTTTGGGGTAACAAAAGAACTCAACAGTAAAATTGTGTGCAAGAAATAAAGTAAAAGATGCTTGACTCTTAGAGTCCCAAAACTTTCAGTCTTAGAGTCCCAAAACTGTTCTAAAAAATAAAAACTACACACACAGATTTGTTACAGAGGTATCTCTATAAAAGGGGGCAGTTCCATTTTCCCTGCTCCCACTTAAGTAAGGTTGGAGCTGAGCAGTCAGGTGAAGCTATAGGACATGGAAGGCAGGTGGGCTCTCGAGGAGGAGGAGGAGGAGGAGGGAGAGAGGGAGGAGGGGGGGGAGGGGGAGGAGGAAGAAGAAAGGGAGCTCTTGTTCCTGTGACCAACTTGCACCTTGGTGCTGCTGGGAAGGAGACATGGAAGGAGACACACGGAGGAGAAACTCGTAGAGACACTTAGAAGAGACACGTGGGTGAGAGACACTTGGCGAGGCTGACAGTGGCCGCCATTATCTTGATGTGGTACCTCCTTTTGCCTCAGCTTTCTGGGACCTACTTCAGAAGCCCCTTCTTATGGTTCCCTGCCAGAAGGTGCCTTAGACTCGTGGCAAGCTTTCAGGCCTCAGTGGCCCTGCTTCGGGGCGACCCTGTTTGGCTGCAAATTTGCCCACCAGGGGACAGGTAACTTGGGGTGGTTTATTGGGAAACTACTATTAGTAAAAATATTCTTTCTTGCTTCTCACTCCATGCACATGAATTCTATTAAAGTTCTTCTACACTAAGTGTCTGATTTGTCTTTATGTGGTAGATGGCAGAACCCCATTTTAGAACATGCAAGTTTGGGCATCCCTGGGTAACCCTCGGTTATACATGAACAGATAGATTTACTAAACTGATTCAAGAATGCAGAAAAAATTAAATTTTAGTAAGTTAGATAGTATATTCAGTGGTTCGCTCATTCTATAAACATTAATTAAATATCTGCTTTTTTACAAAACACCAGGCTATTTCTAGAGATGCTAGGATTTCTGTGATAGGAGCAATTGGAAGTTGGCAGGGTATAGTGGTAGCCCAAAGGGATAATTTAAAAGGAGGAGGTAGGTGGTGGGAATCGAGGTGAGAGCAATTAAGTGTAAATGCCCTGAGCAAAGCTTGTTTAGAAATTTGGGAAATCTGTAGCTCTTCAGTGTTCTGAAGTTTAAGTTTAGCCCGTGGTTGGTGAGGTAAGGCTCTGGGGGTGTTGAATTGATGCCGAACCTCAAGTGGTGTGTATTAGAGTTGAGAGACTGAAGCCTAGAATGCAAAATGACTCTAAGCAGTTATTCTGGAATTTGGGGTAAGGTAGGGAGGAGGCAAGGTGGGTGTCATGTGGGGATTTGTCCCACTTCGTTTGATAACTGTTCGCAAAGTATTTTATATTCTCAACTGTAAACACAGATGGTCTTTCATTAAAAAGATAAAAGGTAAAGGTAACACAAAGGTTTGGCTGGCACTGGGAACCCAGACAATGAAGCTGCCAGCGAGGAGAATCATTCTCAAGCTCTGAAATCTAATCAAGAAACCCACAGTCTTCGCTCACTGGGATTTTCAAAACTGTTATATTCTAATGACTTTTCTACCCCTCATTATGTCTGTTTTGACACAGGCATGTGTAGAGCTGTTCTCCTATGCCTGTCCCACCATTGTACCTTGGTTCTGTTGGGACAGATGAGTTGTCTCTTTTGTTTGACAGATTCAGACATGCATATGTTATATGCCTGATTCCAGTACTTCACACTGCCCTCCAAGAGTCTCATCATCTGTAGGTGGACTTGATTTAAATGATGAGATGTGAATTTGAGCTGATGTTATAGGATGAGGCTTTTGAGAGGAGGAAATATATTTTGGTTAATGTAGGGACATGAAACAATGGGGTCCAGAGGGCACTCTATGGCAGCCAGAATGGTATTGAGACTTCACAATCCCCATCGTCTGGTGACCTTGTCTTTGTGCACTCCTGTCCTGAAGTGTGGGCAAGGCTTGTGATTTGATTCCAAGGGAAGGATTAGGACAAAGATGCTGGGAACTCACTTCAGTAATTACATCATATTACATGTCAAAGATAACACTGCCCTGCTCGCAGACATTATACAACACATCACTTTGCTCTCACATATGCTCTTGCTACCCTGTTTGTGTTGAAGAAGAAATCCGCCATGCTCTGGCCAATGAAGAGGGCAATGTAGCATGAAATTGCAGGCTGTGTCTAGGTATTGAGGTTAGTCTCTAAGCAACAGTCAGGGGAAAAAAAATTCTAAGTCCTACAGACAAAAGGAAGTGAATTCTGCCAAACAAACTGAGTGAGCTTGAAAGCAGAATGTTCTTGGTCACTTATAGTTTCCAGTCCAGCATGTAACGAGCTTAAACTTTGTCTCTTCCACCTCCGGACTAAAAAGAACTGAGCAATCTGAAAGTTGACAACCCCTCTTAGATCAATCAGAGAATTGAAGTCACAATGCTAACAGCTGCCCCTAAAAATGGAGAGAGAAACTGGTAGGTACAGAGAATCTCAGTTCACTGGTGCAGAAGTCATCATTGGAGCTGTAACAGAGGCGTCGCCATAAAAGGGGAGGTTCCATATTCTCTGCCCTATCTACTGAGGGAGAGAGCTATATGGCCAGATGAAGCTATATAACATGGAAGACATGAGGGAGAGAGACACAGGAGGGAGATATGTGAAGAAAGGGGGCCCACTTGCTTCTCAGCTTTGGACTTGCACCAGGGTCTTATGGGAGATGGAGGAGAGAGCGGAGTTGAGACATGTGGAGACACTTGGAAGAAACACGTGGGTGAGAGACATGTGGGGAGGCTGACATGTGGGGAGCCTTTATTTTGATTTGTATTTAATTTTGCTCATTTTGTCCCAGACTTACCTGGCCCCTTTTGCCCCTATCCTTGGGTCCCTGCCAGAAGGTGCCTTAGACTTAAGGGAAGCTTTTGGGCCTTAGTGGCCCTGCTTTGGGCCAACCCTGTTTGGCTGGGCACTTACCCTCAAGGGGATGGGTTACAAAAGATGTTAAAAAGAAGTTCTTGAGAGAGCAGAAAAAAACAACATAGGTCAGAATCTCATGTTTACATAAGGAAATGAAGAGAATGAGAGAAGGAATCAGTGAAGGTAAAAGAAAGTATTTTAATTTTAATTTTTTCTTCTGTGATCTAACAGATAGTTCAAAAGAATAGAAGCAAAGATATAGTCAGTGATCACACCTTCTGAGCAGGTAAAAAGAATGACCACAATGTTGTAAGAAACAGGAATGGAGGAACTGGCTCTACCTGTGAACTGGTGGTGCATTATTTGAATGTGCACTTGGATTAGCTATACACGTATATTGCAAATTCTGGGACATTCCCTCAAAAAAAGTAAAAAAATGAATATAATTTTTGATACACTAAAAATTAAAGAGAATATAATCATATGAATTATGGATAAGGATGACGATGGCCAACCTCACCGGTAAGTAGAAAAAGACATGACAGTCTCTGAATAGAAGTGTACATTGTTACCTACTGCTTGATAATAAACAAATAAACATAAATCTTATTATGAACAAGAATCTATATATAAAAATTGATGTTGTTGGTGATGAATATCAGGTAATGGCTTCATTATTTTCTAGACTGTTGTATAAGTTTTGAGAATCTTTATAATAAAATCTTTATAATAAAAAATTGAGGATTGCTGATGATGAATATGTTCATCTTGACAATAAAAGGATTATATTTAAATATCATGTTTTTAAATAGGAAAATTCAAATAGATTTTTAGGGAAATATAAGTAATTAAAAAGGTCCATAAAGAAATAAAAATCTTTACTAACACAATATAAACTGTCCAACCCAAGATACCATCAAAATGTTATGGGGCTAGCCAGATTTAGAGGCCTGTTAATCAAATGGTGGAGCAAAAACTAATCACCATCTCCTGTAAATTCTTACAAACTATACAAAAAGATTGGGAGTTATCCAACCATTCTAACAGGCTGCCTATCCTTGATACAAAGAACAAATGAGGATCCTTCAATAAAACGACACTTTGGCTAGGTTCACTCAATACAGACAAATAATAAATTCACAGCATTTCCAATACAGCAATGAATTAACTTTAGAAAATACTGTCAGCTAGAAAGCATTATGTTAGCATAAAAGGGTGTGAAGTATATGATGGTGTACAGGGATAAAGAAAAATCTTTTGACAAAAATTCATACCAGTTCATGAAAATAACCTAGCAAACCTACATCAGAAGAGAATTTTCATTTTGTAAGATCTATAATGGACATCCTAAATGTGAAACATTACCAGCATACCCAATAGAGTCCAGAAGATGACAAAGATATTTGTTATTAAATCCACTATTGACAACTGGATGAAAATACAATCAATACACAACTATGAGAAAAAATATAAATACCAAGGTACACAAAGGTAAGAATAATGACAAGAAAGAAACAATGTGATAACAATATGATCCTTCTAATTAAAAAACACAAATAATTAGTGCAGATTATTTAGATATATAAGGAATTTCAGAAACCTGGTGCATAAAAGAACACTTATCAAAATTAGAAATTTGTCCAAAGGAAATCACTAACAAATTAGAACATGTAATGGAAAATACTCCACTCGCAACCACAATATCCAAAATATACCTAATAGAAAACTGAACAGAAATGTACAAGTTCTTTAGGAAACAATTCTAAAAATTGATTGATAGCCTTATTAAAAAGAAGTCTCAAATAAAGTAATGTGCTATTTATTAATAGGAAAGAATATTGTAAAGATGTCAATTCTCATTAACATATTTACAGTTTTAATGTCTTACCTATAAAGGCAAAGAACAACAACCAAACTGCTGTATCCCATGCTCAAAACCAACTCTGGAAAAACAAAAAAGGAATAACAAAAACAAAAAAAAATATTAACAGCATCAGCAGGAAAACAAACCTACAAAGCCCTGGGGAACACTAACTCTGTGTTGACCTAAAACCTCTGTGTGGGCAGGTGTGTGTTTGTGTGTGTGGGGGGTGCTCTGAGGTTGAGACTGGTTTGTAGTCTGCAGTAGAAGCAAATGATAGGATTGGTTAAAGGAAAGGGTTTAAGTACATGCCTAGATTCTGTGTACCCTGGAAAATGAATTTCTACTCTTCTTTAAAGGGATCTGAATCTTACGCCAGGACCATGAATGGCACCAAATTTGTGTTGGTTGAGACCAGAGGCTGTGCTAATAACCCGAACATTATTAGTGGGTGTAGACTGACCTTAATTAAAAATCACCTTAATAGAATATAAGACATGCATTAAAATAGAATATCAAGTATCACAGTGATCACAAATAAAGGGCGGAAGTTCATTCCAGAAACTTTTGAATAATTATGTCGATGTAATCAAATACGTACCATGCAAAGCTGTCGGAATAAGGGACACCCCACTTCACCACGGGAACTTTAGTGAAGGTAGATAAAGGTCTGAAATTAGAAAGGGGAGCTATTATGGGATTGCTAGAACTCAGTACAAATTTCCTTAATGAGGACCAATGATGGGCTTCAGAACACAGAAGACCGTACCCCACCTTATGCTCACACTTACCTTCAGCTATCTCAGAGAGGCCCAAAGCAGGAGAGGTCAGACGAGGTGAAGCTGTAGTTCATGTTGGTTTTAGGGAGTCTATGTCTTGGGTGTGAGGATTAGGACTCAGGTCAGCAGAGGGGCTATAACAGCACCCACAAGGTGACATTGAGAAAGAAGTGAAGGAGAATCCATAGAAGAGACAAAAAAGAGCTCCCCCAAGCCGCTCACCCGTAGCTCCTCCTTGACTATGAGGCTGGGGAGCACCCAGGCAAGTAAGCTAGGCTTAGAACCCCAAATACTTCTAGTGGGGATCTGAGGGAAATGGAAATCTTGGCCTAACACCACATGACTGAACTCAGCACACACAGAAGAACAAGGAACTAAGAGTCAGGGAAAGACCCTGTAGCAAGTCCTACAGAAATAAACACCAAGGATGCAGCCCTCTTCTAAACTAGCCAAGCCCCCTGCCGCCGCAAGTCATTCTGGGAAGCACAGAGAGTCCTGCCCGGAAGTGGCCTTCTCCGACTTCCTGAGAAACACGCTGTGGGAGGTGAGGTCTAGTGACAGCTGTGACCAGGAGTAATCAGAGGAGGAGTACGAAGACTTGCCAGGTGTGAAGGTGTGATGTGTGCTGAGTGGGATGGCAGAGACCTGCCCCCCGAAACCCCAATCTCTTCCCGGCTCTGCCAAGGTGGCCCCACAGGCCGTAACCCAGAGCCCCTGCTCTTGGCCCGGGAGGCCCCAGTATGGCTGCTAAGCTCAAAGTGGGTTTGCGTCCCAACTGGCCCGTAGGGAATAAAGGCTTTGGTTCATGGCGGGTACATTCTCAGGTCAGTGGCGGGACACCCCCAGGCCCTGAGGATGCCCGTCCCCTGCATGGCCGTCGTGAGCGCTGAGGAGACGCCAGAGCCCAGGACGGGGCCTCAGCGGGTTGCGCTCCCGACTAATGCCTGGGCGGGTCAGGGCAAGTGTATTCGCTTGGGGCCTGCTCACTTGTCCTCCGCGATGTCTGCGGAACATGAACAGAGGCGAGTGAGGGGTGGGGGGGAGTAAGGGGTAAAGGGGGCCTAGAAGGGCTGGAGGAAATAAAAGGTTGTGGCGATCGGGTAGGGAGGGTAAGGGAGGGCTGGGGAGTGGTAGTTGCTGAGGTGTGGAGGCTGGGAAGCAGGGAGAGTGGGGACCTTGGTCTGAGCGGAGGGGCTGGCAGCTGGGCGCCAGAGGCACGGTTTCTAGGTCATGGCAAGAGTCTGGGTAAGGA
>PVIJ01021748.1:0-17745 GCA_004024925.1 Scalopus aquaticus
CCCCCGCTGATTGTCTCTCTCCTATTTGGTTTCCTTACAGTCCTGTTATAAGTGAAACCATTCGATATTTTTCTCTTTCTTTCTGGCTTATTTCGATCAGTGAGAAAATTATTTAAACTAAGGATGGAACATTTTCATTTATGGCTTCTTTATCTTGATTTGGATTTAATGTAAATATCATATGCAACTTAATGAAATGATGTAAAAGTGTTTTTAAATATTATTTAATACAAATAATTCTCTCAACAGAAATTGAGAATGGAGTTTGTTTTTCTAAGTTATGTGAGACATATTATCTTTATGGAGTGATAGTAATGTTTTTAAAACACTCAGCTATTGACGGTTTCATTGAGAGAAGAATTATTTAATAAACTTCACAATTTTCAACTTCAGTGTTAGAATTATTTCCCCTGAAGCATTTCTCAAGGTAAAATCAGCTTGCATTCTCATTATTCCCAGCTCATCTTATTACAGTACAAAAGCAAATATTATTGAGTTGGAGAAGTAGACTGAAAATAAACAGTGAGAAATTATTTGTTTCTCCAGATGTGTTTTAGAAACACAACTTTCTCCCCTGTTTCTCTACCAAGCACTTAAAATCTGGCTTCTCTAAATCAACAAAATGATGAGAATGAATAAAAGATAAAATGAAATATGTGAATGCTAAAATTGTACTTATTAAGCAAATTTACTTATGTTTTTTGAAAAAAAAAAACAACAACAACATCTAACATCCCTCAGGATAGAGGCTGATCTCTGCGAATGGTAGGGGTTGTGGGCTGCATTTATACTAATATATGCCTTCTGCTGAGAATAAGACATTGTGAAGACAACAGACAGAGCCAAGCAAAAGTCTGTTAAGGAAAGACCTTATTAATTTAGGGCCTTGTAAGGTGATCCTAAATTAATACACCAGTATCTTCAGAGGTCCTCTTTAAATATGTATTAACATATTCAAATATCCTGATATTCTTATGCAAATAAAATTAAAAGGTAAATGCTGTAGAGTATATTGAGTTTCTTGAGGAACTTAGAGATGTTAAAGCAACTAAATATAGATATTCAATTTGGGAACTTCAATCCATTATACATTGTGAAAGATTCCCCTTTTTCCTTCCGGAATCCCTCAGATTTTAGAGACAATGCAAACAATGATGTTTAAGACTTTTTCCAAACATATGCTACCAATTAAAGCAGGAGAGTGGTAGATAATTGATTGCTTGTAGACCTTTGAGAACTAATTTAAGGGATAAATATGGCTGCCTATTAAAGTATGAAATCCAAAAGAATCATTACAAAACACTTCCTTAACATTCTTTATTTTTGAAAGTTATAAAAACAATCATACTAGTAATAATAGGGAAGAGGGATGTTTTTTAGGGATAAAAGGGGATTTAGAGATTTTGTCCATTTTCTTTATTTCCTAGATGGGGCAAATGAATCACAAACTGAAGAACAGTCATCTGCCGAATCACTTAGTTTCTCTGCATTTAAGAGGCTAAATCCAATGAGGGAATAATAAGAAACAATTGCATTTTGCATATCGGGGAAAATAGTATCTTTTAAAAATAAATATTATCTTAAATTGGATTACTTTGACTAAAGTAGAGATGATAATATGATATGAGATCCACTTAAAATGGAAGAGACAAATGCTAGGTTTAGTCAAATGGTTTTTAGAATGGATCACAGTAACACCCTATTATTTATTTGTTTTCCTTTGAATATCATCCACAGTTAGCGAAGAAAATTATCATTGGATTTATAAAGATGATTTTTTTGGTTCAAATCTGATATACCCTTTGGAAATTTATCTAGATAGGAAATACTTATTTTCAGCAAAGATTTGTGACACATAAAGAAAGTGGACAGAGAAAATGAGAATGAGTATGAAATAATGTGTCTTTTCTTAGAAGGGGAGATACAACAGTAGATTGCTCTTAGCACCCAACAGTAGATTGTTCTTAGCACCCAACATGTAAGGATTTGGGTGTTAATTACAATACAGATAACTAGTAATTAGACTTGAAAATTCAATATTTATATAAGGAAAGCATGAGCCAATGAAAGATAAATTAAAATAAAATAAAATAACCCCCCTCCTCTCAAAATACAAAAATCACTGGGAACTTGGGACTTTATCATCTACAATAAGTAGTTATAGGAGATAATTATAATTACTTTTCAGACTGAAGTGACTCAAATTGACTTCAAAGAAAAAGACAAAAATAACTACTAAATCATCACTTCTGAAACAGAGTTTATGGTGAAAAAGTCAGTCAAATTTGTAGGTCTCATCAATTCTACTGTCCCCATATCTTCATATATCCTTATATATATTCATTTACATTCTCTTTCCGATTACCAGTTCTACTATTCTCCAAAAGATGTCACTTGGGCCTCCCGGTGGCGCAGCGGTTAGGTGCTGTGCTGTGGAGCTGTCGGCAGCGGCAACGCAAGTTTGACACCCAGACTGGGAGATTCCCACATGGCACTGCAGACCTCTCCTGCCTCGCCCACTGCTCCCCTCAGCAGTGTGTTTCTGTCGATCTGCCTGTTCTGCTCCCTACTCTGTCTCTGGTGAACCCTCTAGCCACCCCATGGCTCTGGTATGCATAAATAAATCAATCTTGTATGCATAAATAAATAAATCTTTTTAAAAAATGCCATTCATTCACTCTACAGGTTTTGATGGATGATTCAGAAAAGATTTTACACCAATTATTTGCCTGTCCTGTGTACAATATTATGAAGGACATTTTGAGGGACAAATGACATACATGGGTCTCTTGGCCTTTTCCAACCAAGTTCTGCCCTCCCTTCCTAGGCTCACCAATCCACTACAGTCACGGTGCAGAGTCCGCTCCGGGAAATTCATTTGGATGCTTTGTTTACACCATTAGTCCAACTTAAAATAGCTTTCTACAATTATCAAGTTGACTCTTAAGTCACAAGCAAATTGCATCTTTTTTATACATATGTATTGTTCCTCATGATAAAATCCATTTATTTTTTATTTTTTAAGATTTACTTATGCTTACAAGAGCTGGAACGTAGGCCAGAGGTGTGTGTGTGGGGGGGGGGTGGTGGCGGGGTGAGAGCATTCACCAGAGACAGAGTGGGGAGCAAAACAGGCGATTGATTGAAATACACTGTTGAGGGGATCGAACTCTGGCTGCAGTGGCTGCCTATAGCTTCACAGTGCTGAGACTTAACCCCTTGCACCACCAGGGAGGCCCAAAAAATCCATTGATTTTATAACTATTATAACACACTTTGTAATCTTCCTAATATAATAGATAAACATGAGTCTCCTCAGGGTGTGAGTTACTTTGGAATTGTGACCATTGTCATAAACCTATAAGTAGGGAGGGAATCCTAGTATTTCACACAGAATTAGGCTTAACACTCATTTCTTCGCTTGAAATGTTAACTAAGCAGCCCTTAAACAGACCATCTAATGTGGGTGCAGGAAACAAAGAATTTGAAAATACACGTTCTGAAATGGTTTTGCACCAAGAATATTTTCCTAATTTTTAATACAAATAAGTAAAAATATACTTCACTTTATCATTTCTGTGCACACAAATTATATCTATTATATATAGTTACAAAGTTAAAGCTATTTTTAGAATTACTGTACAGTAACATGCCTCTCTCCAAAAATCATGCCTCTTAAGCTTGAAGTAAAATAAAAAATAAGGTCACTCTTATACCAAGTGTTAAACAGAGGCATTTGAAGCCACATATGATTTTAAATAATATCTTCTATATACTTGATGGAGTGTTTGAAAAACCTCACTTGATTGTCTGTTAAATAGAGATATGTTTTCCTCTTTCTCTATTAAATGATATTTTGTCCTTGTAACATTTTTCTGTAAGGCATTAGCTTTCAGCAGTTGTCTCTTATCAAACTAGACAAAGCTTTCAACTTAATTGAATTTGAAAAGTACAAAGATTGAGCTGACTTACCAAAATGTGGTAGCTTTAAACACAAAAACAAAATGGATGAAATTGGTATTCTGGCTTCAGTGTAGCAGTTGAAGGAAAGGTATAGCAAAGGAACAATTTAATTAAAGATTGAAAAGTCAATAAAAATGAGATTATATATCCAGTGAAATTTATGATAATGAGCTTAATTTTTTTAGATCTGAAAATATTCAGTAACCTATATAATCTCTAAAACTTTCCAAAATATTTGCATCAGAATTCCATCAGTGTAAATGCCATTATATAGAAGTATTTTAAAAATATTATAGTCTCCCCATAACTTTAAAAATCCAGATAAGCAAAGAAAAAGTACTTTAATTTAAGAAGAAAGAGAAAACAATCACTCAACGACTGTGGATCTTGAAGAAACCTGATTCCTCAGCATGTGTTAACTTGGCTAAGTCACTACAAATACCCAGACCTCAAAATCTTTTACCCGCTCAACCAAATATTTTTCTTATTCAAAATATCTAAGTTCTCTAGTCAAATTCAATTTCTTTAGAAGTTATTGAAAGACTTAGAGAAGTGTGTATATTTTCTGGGTAATTTTCTTATGGTGAGGAAAAGAATTTTTCCTCTTTTCTCTTTGCTAGTAGCTAGGGAAACATAAGTGGTATGTTGTCAGGCTTTCAAGAAAAGGTTGTGAGTTATAGTTGTGTGAGTAAATAAATGTTCACACACACACACACACCTATATATGTAACATAAGTAAATATATTAGCATAAAGTACTATAACTATATTATAAACATATAAGTAGATATGACATACTATATACAATAAAGGTCATATTACATTTGTGTAGAAGTGTTTGTATTGGTATGTACTTGTTTATCTTAAGTAAACAGTTAAGAATGAAAAAAACTGAACTTTGTGGTACTATATGGCACTATACTTGCCAGCATTTAATATGGTTAGCTTTTAAAATTCAGCATTTTACTGCATATACTGGGTTACTTCACTACATTTTTATTTTTCCATGATGATTAATGATAGCAAACATTATGTCATGTATTTATTTGCCATTGTTATATCTTTTCTATGTTTGTTTCAAAAGTGCTGCCCACTTGGATTTTTCTTTACTTATAATTGAGTTGTACAAGTTATCTTTATATCCTTAATTTAAGTAGTTTCTTGAATAAGTATTTTGCAAATATTTTATCCTGCACTGTGACTTGCATTTTCATGGACATCACATTGTCCTTTAAAGAGCTAAATCTTTCAATTTTAAGTCCAATTTATGATCTATTTCTTCTGTGTTATTTTTGTACCATTTATGATATCTTTGCCTAAGTAAATGTCACTAATAGTTTTCTACTACGTTATCTTCTAGAAATTTTATAGCATGGTATTAATGGTCAAGGTTCATATTTTTCCTTTTTTTAAAGGTTTATTTTTATTTATTTATGCATACAAGAACTGCGGTATAGGTCAGAGTTGAGACAGAGTGGGGGAGCAGAACAGCCAATCTACTGAGATATACTGCTGAGGGGAGCAGCAGGCGAGGCAGGAGAGGTCTGCTACGCCATGTGGGAAGCTCCCTGGCCAGGGATAGAACTCAGGCCCCAGTGGCTGGTGATTGCTTGAGAGCACTGAGACTTTAACCCCTGAGTCACAAGGGAGACCCCAAGGTTCATATTTGTTCATGTGGCTATCCAATTGTTCCAGTATCCTTTGTTATTTATTATTTCTTTATTATTTTTTATTAAATTACCTTGGCATCATTGTCAAAAATCAACTTACAATATATGTCCAAGTCTGCTTATTCGATTTCATGTATTATTACACATGACTCTTCTACAATACAAGGCTGTTCAAAGTATTGTAGTTTTATAAGTCTTAAAATCAGGTGGTATATATCTTCCAAATTTGCAGTTACTTTTCAAAATTCTGTTGGTTGCATTAATTTTATATTGCCAAATGAGAAATTACAGAGCCTTGGTGGCTTCAACCCATTTGGTAGTTCACAGTGTCCTTGGGTCAGAGTTTGAGTAGCTTGACTAGCTTCTCAGAGCTTTAAGGCTGAAATCAAGTAGTTTGTTAGAGCGATATCTCATCAGCAGCTCAGGGCCCCCTTCCAAGTGCATTCCGATTTTTGGTAGAGTTTTATCCCATGAGATTTTAGGGCTGAAATACTTGTTCTCTTGCTGGCTAGTTGCCAAACCCACTCTTAGTTCCTAGAAGCCATTGTCAGGTTCTTAACACATCTTCTTTTCCATAGTCCTCATATACTCCCTTCGAGGGGCTCACCTGACTAAGTCAGACCCACCCAAGACAATCTCCCTTTTCATTAATACATAGTCAGCTGATATGGGACTTTTCATTTTTACACTGGCAAATCTGTTTACTTTTGCCATGGAATGTAGTCAAATTCAAGGTATGAAACTGATCAGTCACAGGCCTAACCACAATAAAGAGTGCAGATTATGTAAGAAAGGTACACCAAGAGGTGGAAATTTTTAGAACTTTAAAACACCGCCTATCATCAAATATTATATGTTCTTTCTATTTTCCTGAAAATCCTTCAGATTGATTTCTATAAAAAAGCAAACATATTTAGACTTTTAGAGAATCTATAGATTAGAAGAGACCTCTTTGAGGACCTCCCTGGTGGCTCAGTGGGTTAAGCGCAGCTCTGTGGAGCTGTTGGCGGCTGTGGCGCGAGGGTTCATTGCCTGGCTAGGGAGATTCCCACATGGTGCAGCAACCCTCTCCTGCCTCGCCCGCTGCTCCCCTCAGCAGTGTATTTCCGACAATCTGCCTGTTCTGCTCCCCACTCTGTCTCTGGTGAACCTTCTCACCGCTCCACACTTCTGGCCTGCACCCCAGCTTGTATGCAAAATAAATTAATCTTTAAAAAATATAAGAGATCTCTTTGAATTCATTCTCTTGACATTTAATTTCTTTTACCATAATTCACTATTTATATTTTCTTAATTTTAATAATGTTGCTTTCATTTGCACTATAGAGGTCTTGCAGGTCCTGTGTACAATTTCTTGTTAATTTAATAAATTAATTTATTTTTTGATGTATTTGCAAAACGGGTACACATTTTTAAATGATGCCTACAGTGAAACATCATTTACTTTTATATCAATTATTGATTAATGCTGAATACTGAGGAAGTGTTAGTGCGCCTTAGAGCTGAGAAACAAGAGGGTTCAGGAACTGCTGAAAGCAATAAATTGCCTGCAGTGAACTTTTGGTCCTTTTTTTACCCCCCTAATGACCTAGTGTTTTTTGTTTTTCTTTTTGTCAATGATAGTAAATCTAAGCAAATCTTCAAAGCATATCTCTAAAATGTTATACACACCTCATTTTATATGAAGTAACTGCTTTGGTGTTTAACAGCAAGTCTATGAAGTTGATCAATGTCTACGTAAAATAGAATATTAGACTTAGGAGGGGAGATGTATGTGTGCACGTGGGTGCGAGCGTGCACGCAAGAGCGCAACCTCGCGCATGCACACAAGAAAACACTGGTGTTAAGAGAGAATACTGGATTAAGTTTAAAAGGGCTCCTTTATTTTAGAAGAGCTCTCCTAGGATGGCAAACTATCTATTGTGGACAGGGTAGAATAAATCATTGTATAGGATATAAAGGTTGAAAGTAGAAAATTTTAGTGTTTAAAAAAAACAGCAACAATGGAACTGGTAAAAAGCCAGAAAAAAAAAAAGAGCAACATTCTAAATTATGTATACAGAGCCAAGGCTATAGGTTCAGAGCTGATTTAGGGGATACTACTGTATACATCACTGCAGAGATCTTCCTACTGGTGCCTGGAATTCTTTGCTTATTTAGCATTGGGTCTCCAAAGAGCCTGTACCTAAGTAAAAATTGTTATCACAGTAGAAACACAGTCTCACAACCTAACCATCAATAAAAACAACTCAGCAGAACAAAAAGAGTAATTTCCTTCTATTTTTCCTTATCAGTATTATTATACATTTTACATTTTTGACACCTTGACTCAGAACAAAAGATAATAGAGATAGGGCATCCCTGGTGGCGCAGTGGTTAGGCGCTGAGCTGTGGAGCTGTTGGCAGCAGCAACGCGAGTTTGAAGCCCGGCCAGGGAGATTCCCACATGGTGCGGCAGACCTCTCCTGCCTCGCCCGCTGCTCCCCTCAGCAGCATGTTTCCTTCGATCTGCCTGTTCTGCTCCCCACTCTGTCTCTGGTGACCCTCTTGCCACCCCAAGTCTCTGGTCTGTACCCCAGCTTGTATGCATAACTAAATAAATTTTTTTAAAAAAAGAAGTTGCGGTAGGGGCCTCCCTGATGGCACAAGGGGCTAAGTCTCAGTACTATGAAGCTATCACAGCTACTGTGGCACAAGTTCAATCCCTGGCAGGGGAGCTTCCCACAGCAGCAGACCTCTCCTGCCTCTCCCTCTGCTCTTCTCAGCAGTGTATTTCAATCAATCTGCCTGTACTGCTCCCCACTCTGTCTCTGGTGACTCCTCTCACCACTCCAGTACCTCTGGCCTACACCCCAGCTCCTTATGCATAAATATTTTTTTTTAAAAAGAAGTTGTGTTACACATACATGATGGAATACTATTTGACTATTAAAAATAAAAGAAGTTGAATTCTTGCCATCCACCATGGACAGGAGGGAGTTATGCTAAGTGAAATAAGTCAGGGGGAGAAAGACAAATGACAGATAATTTCACTCATATGAGAAATATACAGAAACAAAACATAGGAACTAATGAAGCTAAACCAAACCAAAGTCAGGAAATTTGACTGCAGAACTGAAGCTACCAGAGGGGAAGGGCAGGTGTAGGAAGAAAGTGAAGACTCAGTGGTCTACATTAAAGGGGTAAGGGTCCTCTGGGATGAGTGGGATGTAGCAATGCACACCTGAGGTGGTGTAAACCATTCCTCTGAGTCATCTGCAGTGCAGTAAACCAAGGTTACCTCAAAAAAAAAAAAAAAGAAAAGAAAAGAAAGAAAAAGAAAAAGAAAAAAAAAACACAGTACTTTGAGATTAACACTAACATATCATATTTTATTGCTTTAGACTGTGACCAACATATTGAAGTTTTACCAAGTAGAAACAAAGAGCCTTGAGCCTTTGTTTTTGAGGAGAAGTAAGAGGTAATCTTTAAATTGTGTAACACGGAAAATCCTACTTCTAGGAGTTTTCCAGAATGCCTTTACTTTAGTTCTTTGAAATCTTTGTTTTTCAATAATTAAATAAACACACAGACACACCTGACAACAAGATGCACAAATGCATAGGAATTCAGAGAGAGCAAAAGGAAAGAAAAGAGAGAGACATTGGGGGTTATTTCCAAATTTTCTTCTTTAGAAAGTAGTTTCATGTCACGAGTTAAAAAAAAAAAAAAACAAGAATTTTACTAAAGGTTTGTGCTAGTGTAAGTATACAATAGGAACATAAAACTAATGTGAATTTCTTCCTTTTCCCCCTTTCTATTGTTTGAGAATTTAATCCAACTTTACATTTCCCCCCTCTCCCATGAAATACAACCCATTTGTAGGGGTAAAATTTAAGAAATTAAAATTTTTAACTTAAAATCATTTAAAAAGTGATAGCAGGTATTTGTTCTCTGTTTAATCCTTTACAACAAGTTGAATGATCTGACTCTGATCTTTTTGGTCTTTCCTTTATAGGATGTCAATATTCCTTTAAACTATAGCAGACATCTCCAATATGTATAGTCTTTTACTCATTCATATATATAAAGTAATCTCAAAGAATTCTTTTTAAATCTATTTCCACAATACAGTTCTTTGTAGATAATAATAGTTCTGATTACAACACAATGCCTTTTATCTTCCAGAATTCTCAAATGAAATAAAAATACCCTTATTCAAAGAAAAATGTTTTATATAAGTTTAACATATTTTTAGACTTCTTGTACTCTAGAAATAACTTCATGTAAGCAATCACAAAGAAGAAATTATTTTGACCACATTTAAAGGAAAACAATTATCTCCATAATTAAATATGAAAAAGGGAAATGTGAAATGTTATCACTTCTTATTTGAAATCTTATAATTTTATCATAATTTTATTTACCTTATAGCCATTAAATAGTAATGATCATGATTTTATAGAAGTTCAAATGAAATAACTGGAAAATAATACAAAATACAACATGAACTTATATTTAGTATTCCACAGATATAAATGAAAAGAATACAATGTATTTTATTATTGTTATGCTAATGTGATTTTTTGATGTTTATAAGTAGTGAACAAATGATATTTTGATTTAAAAATAGAATTAGCTTAGGCTATGATCTCAATGTTGAGTACCACCAGAAGAGGGCCTGGTATTTGTCTTTTTCCCTCTGGCTTAATTCACTTAGCATGATTTCCTCCTGTTCATGGTAAATGGCAAGCTTTCCTCTATTTTTTATAGCTGAATAGTATTCCATCACATATATGTACCATAACTTCTTAAACCAGTCATGTGTCAATAGAAACTTAGGTTGATTCCAAAACTTGGCTAATTGTAAATAGCGTTGCCCCTTCCACTGTGTGGGGACCTAGCAAGAAGTTGGCAGGCTGCAACACAAAGAAGGCTCTTACAGGCCAGTGCTTTGAATTTAGACTAGTCCCAAAATGGAACAAAAACAAAATCTTTTTAGAAAAAAATGGTGAGGTATCCGCATGGTTTCTCCTAAAGATATATTAGCTGTGCAAGATGTTTACACATGCCGAAGGCAGAAATTGAAGTTGAGAGGGGAAAGAGTTTTGTTCTCTTTCATTCATCAGTGTTAGTTAAGCCCCTACTAGGTGCTAAGTAGGCTGTTAGGCTCTGGTTACACAGTAGTGAATAGATGATCTAATATATATATTTAGGAGGTTCATATAAGCATGATAGTAATGGGATAATTTTAAGACAATCCTAAGTGATAGCAAATAAAGCAAGGGGTATGACAGTAGCTGAGATTTTATAGTTACGGAATATTTCACTGAGGCAGTGACAGTTGAACTAAGATCCTAATGACAAGAAGAAAACAGGAGAAGGTCTGTAGTTGGCTCTGGAAGTGACTTCTCTCCTCATCCCTCTCCTCCCTCCCCTGCCCTTCTCTCCCCTCTCCTCTCCTCTCTTACCTATTTTACCTCTGCAATTTGCACTCCTTGGGAAGATGACTCCGGGGTGGAAATCAGTATGAAGTAGGCTTAGTAGGGAGTGGTAGGGCGTGTTCTTGGCCTCCACTCATGAGAAACAGAAGAGAAGGAAGGAAGACTGGGCAGAGGGAAAATGACACCTTCCCCAAAAAAGCATCACACAGTATTTGACTCCACAGAATTCTGAAAATTGGATGACCCTGCAGAACTATTTCAAATTAGGACCCCCCACATGGACTAGTCATTGGATTCAGACTACCCAGGGAAGGACAGGGAATCTAGGGCAAAGCTATTATTGAGGATTGCCTGCCAGCATTTTTGTCTGCAGCTAGGAAAATAAACTCTTTATTCCTGAATGGGAATCTAGGTAACAAGTTATAGCACTTACCACACTCCTTAATCTCTGTATATTTCTCACACATGACAGGTACTCCCCAGATTATCTCTCAAACCACCTGCAAAGTTAAGGCCAAGTCCCCCTTTTCACCTATGGGGCTCTTTTTTCCATCATCTCTAGACTCTACTCATTACTCATTATAGATTCACCCTAATCTATCCTTGTTCATTCATGTCAGGCAGACTTCCAGATTTGTCCTTGGGCCTTTGGGAAATGACAGGTAAAGAGAGAATTTGCCAAAATCTTACAATATTCATAGGGATGTCTCATGTGGGAACTTCATCTATCATGTACGTGGTAGGAGAATATTAAGTTAATGAAAAGTGTTAGTTAACGCATTGATCCACTTAAGATTAATTCCTTATGTCATATCAATAGATCAGGCTGTGTACTAGGCACTAAGAATACATTGTTAGGCAATCTAAGACACACAGCCAAGAAGCTTTCAAAGACATGTTACATTATAAGTTGCAAATATTACAGGTAGTAGATCATGTATGATATAACTAATAAGGAAATTTGTCAGAATGAACAGAGCAACTTGGAAGAAAAAGTGAGGACAGAATAGAGATCTGAAGGAAAATGAGGAAATAAAAGAATTTTCCAGGAAGGGAGCATGCTAAGGGTTCTAATCTTTATTCTAACACTACTAGGAAAATATTGATGTCTTCAAAACAGAAGTGAGGGCATGATTATATGTGCATTTAAAGAAGCTTATTCTAGTCTATCTGGAAGGATTAGAATGCTAAGTGTGAACTAATTAGGGAACAACTTGAAAATTAAAGGAGAGATATGTTGTGATAGTTGTACTAGGATGGTGGTAGTGCTACAGAAGATAGGAGGAAACCCACAGATTAAAGAGATGTATTTACAAGACATGGTGACAGTGGGCAACCAGCACTGTACTTCCTCACTGAGATGCTCCCTGAGGTCCATGATCCTGTCTTCTCCACCCTCCTCTTGTCAACGGGTAGCTGACCTGCACAGACTACATCACAGTATCCTTCTCTTTGGCTTCTAGTTAGATCCAGGTAATAAGGAGCATCCATAGCAAAACAGAAAAATGTAAGCTAGTGAATTAACACTATCTCAGATTGCTGCATTTTCAACCAAAATTACTCCTTCTCTTAAGCAGCAGACCAACAGCATCTTTCCTTCTGAATTCCAGTGACTCTTTTATGGTAGAAGTAGAAAAAAAAATTCCCCGGATACTTACCTGATGGTAGCCCTACACACTGTCCAGCCTTCATAAAGATTCCCAGAATTGGGGCCTCCCTGATGGTGCAAGGGTTTAAGTCTCAGCACTATCAAGCTATCGGCAGCCATTGTGGCATGAGTTCGATCCCCAGCCAGGGAGCTGATCTACGTGGCACAGCAGACCTGTCTTGCCCGCTGCTCCCCTCAGCAGTGTATTTCAGTCGATCTGCCTGTTCTGCTCCCCACTCTGTCTCTGGTGAATCCTCTCACCCCCCACACCTCTGGCCTGCATCCCAGCTCTTGTATGCATAAATAAATAAATCTTTAAAAAAAAGATTCCCAGAATTAAAATATTTTACAATTATTTTATGACTGTTCCATCTGTTTCCTGCTAGCTCTCTGACTGGTAAAGTAGGTGAAAGAATAATGTCAAGAATGATTCATGGGACTCTAGTTCCATAAGAGGATTGATTATGGCAGGATTCACTGAAATCAGAACCAAGAAGAGGACTTCTGTTGAAGAGAAGATCATGATCGAATGAATGAATGTGGGACATCTTGAATTACAATGTCTTTATACACATGCCAGTTAATGAACTTAATAGACCACTAAGTATATAATATCAAAACTAGGCAAGGAAGTGGTATAGCAGTTCCTTTGAACCGTCAACCACACTGAAAATGTGCTTAGAGGGCAATGGAGGCAGAGTCTATAGATACCTGGAGGCAGAAGCCCCCCCAAAAAATATCTTCAAGGATATGGTTATTCCCTCTGCCCGAATAAAGTTTTAGCCTCTTGTAGGACAGAAATATATGTCATCTTTGCGCTGATTTTTCTATATGTTTGCTTTATTTATATTACTTATGGCATGAAAGCAATCCCCTAACACCATGTCTTACATAAACTAGTTGCTGTGTAAGTGTCGGCTGAGTAAATGAATTTTGTATTATATGTGGATTTTAATTATCCACAGTACAAGTGAACACAGAAAACACAGAGAAGGCATTCCAAATAACACCCAACAGACTTAGCAACAACTTTCAAAGTGCCTTTAGTGTTCTGCTGGAGAACATTAACTTGCTTTTCTGCCTACACTGACATTCCAGTCGGAACAATCTCATAAAGTCACAGAGTCCTATCCAAGTTTTCAGTCCTCAGCTGAAAGTCGTCTTTAAAGCTTAAACTCCCTAATTTCACCTTAAGAAATTAAATAGCAGAGTCTTGAAGTGACTTGTCCACAGAGGTGCAATGAGTTACAAGAACAAGCAATGTGATAAATATAAAACTCTGGACGCCACGTCAAGTCTGTAGTTTTTCATGTGGATTTATTTCTTCCTCTCCTTTTTTATCTTTCTTTTTTCTTCTCTTTTACTTACATATCTAAAAAAGCATGTATTTGAAGATAGTAAAAAGACAGAAAAACATACAGAAAAATGAAGGTGACCTTAAATACACAAGTTTAGCAAACTGTGGGAGGAAGCATAATGCCCCAAACCTGCCCCCCATTTTCCAAAGATATCCAAGCCCTAATTCTTTGTCCCTTACATGGAAAAAGACACTGAAGATATGGTTAAGATGAAGAACCCTAAGATGGAGAGAGCTGTCTTAAATTAACAAGGTAGACTCACTATGTAAAGAGGAAGAAGGTTGCAGAAGAGGCAGAGAGTAGAAGGTGATCTGTTTCCATTTGCCATTGACCAAGGAATGCAGGGGGCCAACAGAAGCTGCAAAAGACAAGAAAATTCTTGTCTCTCCCCTAGAGCAGAGACAAGAAAATTCTTGTCTCTCCCCTAGAGCAGAGGAAGGTGGACCTTGATTTTAGTCCTTTTCAAATTTTCATCTCCAGAACTATAAGAAAAACTGTGGCCATCTGTTAGGGTGGCAAAGAAATCTCATATAATTGTCCATCATTTTAACATTAGCATGTAAATTCTTTGAAAAGAGAATATTTCCTGGCTGCAGAGAAGAACAAAACAGGAGGACAAAAATAGCTATTGTTTAATATTTGATGCACTGTTTCCTCATTTTTTAAAATAGAAGGACATATTCAGAATTAGAAATATCCGTTATTACTTTTATAAGAATTATTTTTATCTACATATATCATTTATATATTAGTAATTTCATGATTTGTCATTTAATTAGTTGAATTTTATTCTACTTCTAGATGTACATACACAAACTCTAAATGTATACATACTTGGATCCTATATGTGGATAAATAAAAATTCAAAATAATTGCTTGATTTTTCAGTGAGTACAACTTTTAGGATTACCAAAGTAAATATCACTGCATTATTAATAGTAAGATTGCTGTTTAAATTTAACTTTTTCCTTTTTCATTTAATCCTTAAAACCTTCTGAAATGCATTATAGTATATAATCGTCAACAAAATTGTTTTTCCAAATTTTCTAAACCTTTCTAACTTATTGAAAAACCCATTCTTGGGCCTCCCTGGTGGCGCAGCAGTTAAGTGCTGCGCTGTGGAGCTGTCGGCACTGGCGACAGGAGTTCAACACCCAGCTGGGAGATTCCCACATGGCTCGGCAGATCTCTCCCGCCTCGCCCGCTGCTCCCCTCAGCAGTGTGTTTCAGTAGTTCTGCCTGTTCTGCTCCCCACTCTGTCTCTGGTGAGCTCTCTCGCCACCCCACGCCTCTGGCCTGTACCCCAGCTTGTATGCATAAATAAATCTTTAAAAAAAATGACTTAAAGAAAAAGAAAAACCCATTCTTTTTCAATTTCTTCACATTTACAATCTACCTAAATATACTTGACTATTTTTAAAGGATTTATATTCTGTTCCATTAATATACCTTTTCATATTTTAGACAGTCTATTATTTGTACTTGTTTTATCATACGTTATGATATCTGATGATGCACTATTTCGTTTTTGTGTTCCTTACATTCATATTTTTTTCAACTGTCACATCTTTATACATGTCATATACACAGATACATACACACACACACACACAGAATCATATATACATAGTTACACATACATGAAGATAGTATAAAGTAGCAATGAAATCCCCAAAGGATTTTTTTAGGAATAAAAAAAATGATTTAACTTAAAGAACTGTCATTTTTAACACAGCATTTTCTTATTCATGAACTAGGACTATTTCTACATTCGTCTTCTTTTATATCCTTTAATAATGCTTTATATTTTTTTCTCAGAAAGGCTTTGTACATTCCTTATTGAATTTTTCCAGGATATATTTTATTTTTAGATGTATTATGAATGGTAACTTTTAGCCTTCCAACTTTGGTGCATATGGGATTATAGGAAATTCAATGGCTGTTAGCAAATCCCAAACTAAAAGTATTCAGTTGAGTATTGTGGGTGTCATTTACTATTCTGAATCTTTATGCAAATGTATTAATAAACTTTGCTTAGCCACATCTACTAAATAATTCTTTCACTGGAAATAAGACCAAACAGTAATCCCTGTCTTGTGATATTGGTCAGATATCCATTATATGCATGAGACATAATTTTAGCAATAAATAATGAATGTTTATTGTATAACAAATGTCTTCCTGATTTTTCCAATGTTCTGTTGTATGTTTGGGTGCTGTAAATAATTTCTAAATTAAAGCAAGAGTTCTTGAATATTAGCCTAAATGTAGAGGCAAATGTTGTTTTATATACAGTAATTTTGATTCATATCAACATGTTTTATCTGTTGATTCACTTGTCAGTACTATAATAAGAGGTTCAGTCAAGCTTAATGCTTGTAGAAGTCACAGAAACTAAAGGTAAGTAATAATCTTGTGTCTAAATCTGAAGAGTCATAAATAGCACTGAATCTATTGTCAACCAGTAATGCTAGTATTTTTTATTAAAAATGATAGCAGTCTCCTCTAGCTGACTTGTATAATAGAGCAATATGAATAAGAAATTTCATGAAAGGTTGTTCCTTTTTTATGTAAGCATAGAGATCTTATAATGTGTTACTAATCTAATTGCTACCATTACTTGTTACAACAAAATTTTAAATGAAAATATATAATTCACACCTACCTATATTATTTCACACACACAAAGATTTTTACAGTTTCTCATATATCAATTACACATATAATCTCACACGGTTTCTCTCCTTTCATGGAACTCAGGTTCTGAATACTACTGTATATTATAGTGATTTACTCACTTCCAACAAAATTGTTCCCAACACTGGAAACAAAGGAAGAAGCTACTCTTTCCTTAAAGTGCTGACAACGAAGCTTCTTTGCTTAAAACTGCATTAAGATTGGCACTATAGGGTCTCCCTGGTGGCCCAGAGGTTAGTCTCAGCACTATCAAGCTATTGCCAGCCATTGTGGCATGAGTTCGATCCCTGGCTAGGCAGCTAACCCACATGGCATAGCAGTAGTCTCCTGTCTCCGCCTGTTGCTCTCCTCAGCGGTGCATTTCAGTAGATCCACCTGTTCTGCTCTCCATGGTGTCTCTCATGAATCCTCTCACCCCCTGCAGCTCTGACCTACACCCCAGTTCTTGTCTGCATAAATAAATAAAAATAAATCTTTTTTTAAAAAAAAAGATTGGCACCATAGGGAAGACAGGAAGATAAATATATGTTTCACACTATTTGGGGACACTTTATATTGCAAATATTGATATTTTCCTTTTTATTTACATAATATTATCTCACAAACACATGTAGATGCATAAAATTATAGACTATAGATTCACTTGTTAACTCTTTGTGTCTTAAGAATTTTAATGGATCAAGGGGAAAAGTTTGCTTTCCTTTTAATGTAGTTTTAGGTACTGGGGTTACCCTCATGACCAAAATTGAACATGTATATATTTATTTTTTTTTAAAGATTTTTATTTATTGGGCCTCCCCGGTGGCGCAGCGGTTAGGCGCTGCGCTGTGGAGCTGTCGGCAGCGGTGATGCGAGTTCGACGCCCGGCTGGGGAGAATCCCACATGGCGTGGCAGACCTCTCCTGCCTTGCCCGCTGCTCCTCTCAGCAGTGTATTTCTGATCTGCCTGTTCTGCTACCCACTCCGTCTCTGGTGAACCCTCTCGCC
>PVIJ01021750.1:0-17779 GCA_004024925.1 Scalopus aquaticus
GGGGCGCACCTGCGGGGCCCCTCGGGCAGAGGGAAACAGGGCGCTGCCCCACGGGGTGAGGGGAAGCACCTGCGGACCTTCAGCTTCTGGAAGGAACCGGCCGGCGCAGAGCGCGCTGGTCCCCGAGGCAGTGGGGCGAGAGCGCGGGCCCCACCCACGGGCGCCCGGTCCAGGCTGGACCCGCCCTGCGGCTGCGGGGCCTCGTGCGCGGGCAGCGGGGGCGGAGCTGGCGGCTGCGGGCGGGCGAGTGCGAGGCGGGAAGAGCAGGGCCGTGGTGGGGGTGGGGGCGGGGCCGTGGGGGGGCCGTGGGGGGTCGCGGGGCGGGCCCCAGGCCTGGGTGGCACCTGCGAGGAAGGTCAGCCGTGGCCCCACCCAACCTGTCAATCAGGGGCTGGGGGCGGAGCCTGCGTGGGCCCCCCGGACCGCAGCGGGTGGGCGGCAGGCGGGAGTCCAGGGGTCCAGGGATGCTCGGACTGTGTTTCAGCCCCAAAATGTTGTCTTTTCTGTCTTACTGCAAATGAAGCCAAGATTCCGTATCCCCCAACCCCTCGCTGTCTGTCCATCTGGTCTCTGCACCCCAGCTCCAAACACAGCCCATCCTGGGGTCCTGGGGCCCTGGGGTCGGGGCTCCAACACAGGGATATGGGAGGACTCGATTATTCCATGAAAGTGGATAAAGCAACAAACGGTTTCCCGTCACAAGGCGCTAAGCCTTTTCTCACACGCTGCGTGTGGTGATAACATCAAGACTTTACTTGCAAATTAAGAAAAAACTGCATCTTAGCATGCAAACATAGGTGAGTCTGGGGCCAGAAAGCGAGGACTTTGTGGCATATTTTTCGGCAATACCATACAGCCAGGAAAAGGAAACTGGACAGTAATGAATAATCCTGTCAGAAGCCACACTAGTTTAGAACTTTGAAGCGCCAATGAAATGACCACAACCTGCTTCCAGGTTAACAAATCCGGCATCTGGGCCTCCCTGGCAGTTAAATCGGGATGTTTTGCACAGTAACTTTACCACGGGCAGACGGGCCATTTCCAGCCCAGCCCCTCAAGGGCACATCTGAGGGACAGTTCACTTGGACACAGATATTTCAGTGTCGTGAATAACACGTGCAGGTGTGAAATGTGTTATAGATAATTGTAACGTCCTGATGATATGGCAACGTTGTTGATGTGATAAAGTGTGTCCATGACATATTGATGTAATGTATCCTCAAATTAGTATACTCATACAATATGTTAATGTGCTGATACTAGTATGTGACATAGTTTAGCAGTGGATGCATATTTATGTATGAGCATGCTGATGGTATATTAATATACTGATATGACTAATATAGTGATCAAAATTGATCAATACAATTTTGATATCTTGCCAAAATATTAACATACTGATATAATTTAATAGGCTATTGATGTGATGGATACAGTGATACAATTTATCACTGATATATTGATATGCTTACAATGTTAATATTAATACATTGATAGATCATGTTTATATATTGATATTATGTTTATATATTGACCCAATGTGTCACTATATCGATATATCAACCTAACATTAAAGGACCAGTATATCAGCGTATTCATATATTATGTCAGTATACTAATAATAGTGATGTATTGTTATAATTTATAGCAGTCTAACACATATTGATGTAATCAATCTCTCATGTATTGTATATAGTGATAACATTTATATCCATACAGTAGTATATGGACGTGACTTAATATTGTGCCGTCTGTTTTCCAGTTACACTCATCATTTTAAAGACTGTTTTATGCAGAGTAACTCCATTTTACTTTGTCTATTGAAAGCTTTCCAACCAAACTCAGGTAAAAGAATCCCAGCTGTAATCAAATAATTACACTATTATAACAGCACTGCAGGGTGCACGAATGCATCGGGGCGTGGCCGGGCGCGGGCACAGGTGGGCGCGGGCGGGGCGCACGTGGGCCCGAGCAGCCGAGGGCGGTCAACAGGGAGATGCCCGGTGGGGTGAGGGGCCTAGTGAGGAGAGAGGTAAACAGGTAGCTGCACTGATGGGAGAGGGGCGCACCTGTGGGGCCCCACGAGGGAAGAGGTAAACAGGTAGATGCCTGGATGGGGAGGGGGGCGCACGTGAGGAGGCCCCGTGAGGAGTGAGGTAAACAGGGAGTTGCCCCATGGGGAGAGGGGCGCACCTGTGGGGCCCCGTGAGGAGAGAGGTAAACAGGTAGTTGCCCTGATGGGTTTAGGGGGCGCACCTGCGGGGCCCCGTGAGGAGAGAGGTAAACAGGTAGATGCCCTGATGGGGAGAGGGGGCGCACCTGCGGGGCCCGTGAGGAGAGAGGTAAACAGGGCGCTGCCCCACGGGGAGAGGGGCGCACCTGCGGGGCCCCGTGAGGAGAGAGGTAAACAGGTAGTTGTCCTGATGGGTTCAGGGGGCGCACCTGCGGGATCCCGTGAGGAGAGGTAAACAGGGAGCTGCCCCATGGGGAGAGGGGCGCACCTGCGGGGCCTGTGAGGAGAGAGGTAAACAGGTAGTTGCCCCATGGGGAGAGGGGCGCACCTGTGGGGCCCCTCGGGCAGAGGGAAACAGGGCGCTGCCCCACGGGGTGAGGGGAAGCACCTGCGGACCTTCAGCTTCTGGAAGGAACCGGCCGGCGCAGAGCGCGCTGGTCCCCGAGGCAGTGGGGCGAGAGCGCGGGCCCCACCCACGGGCGCCCGGTCCAAGCTGGACCCGCCCTGCGGCTGCGGGGCCTCGTGCGCGGGCAGCGGGGGCGGAGCTGGCGGCTGCGGGGCGGGCGAGTGCGAGGCGGGAAGAGCAGGGGCCGTGGGGGATCGGGAGGTGGGGTGGGGCCCGGGGGGCTGGGGTGGGGCGGGGGGTCGGGCCCCAGGCCTGGGTGGCACCTGCGAGGAAGGTCAGCCGTGGCCCCACCCAACCTGTCAATCAGGAGCTGGGGGCGGAGCCTGCGTGGGCCCCCCGGACCGCAGCGGGAGGGCGGCAGGCGGGAGTCCAGGGGTACAGGGATGCTCGGACTGTGTTTCAGCCCCAAAATGTTGTCTTTTCTGTCTTACTGCAAATGAAGCCAAGATTCCGTATCCCCCAACCCCTCGCTGTCCGTCCATCTGGTCTCTGCACCCCAGCTCCAAACACAGCCCATCCTGGGGTCCTGGGGTTGGGGCGCCAACGCAGGGATTTGGGAGGACTCGATTATTCCATGAAAGTGCATAAACCAACAAACTGTTTCCCTTTACAAGGCGCTAAGCCTTTTCTCACATGCTGCGTGTGGTGATAACATCAATACTTTACTTCCAAATTAAGAAAAAACTGCATCCTAGCATGCAAACATAGGTGAGTCTGGGGCCAGAAAGCGAGAACTTTGTGGCATATTTTTCCGGGAATACCATACAGCCAGGAAAAGGAAACTGGACAGTAATGAATAATCCTGTCAGAAGCCACACTAGTTTAGAACTTTGAAGCGCCAATGAAATGACCACAACCTGCTTCCAGGTTAACAGATCCGGCATTTGGGCCTCCCTGGCAGTTAAATCGGGGTGTTTTGCACAGTAACTTTACCACGGGCAGACGGGCCATTTCCAGCCCAGCCCCTCAAGGGGACATCTCAGGGACAGTTCACTTGGACACAGATATTTCAGTGTCGTGAATAACACGTGCAGGTGTGAAATGTGTTATAGATAATTGTAACGTCCTGATGATATGGCAACGTTGTTGATGTGATAAAGTGTGTCCATGACATATTGATGTAATGTATCCTCAAATTAGTATACTCATACAATATGTTAATGTGCTGATACTAGTATGTGACATAGTTTAGCAGTGAATGCATATTGACGTATTAGCATGCTGATGTCATATTAATATACTGATATGACTAATATAGTGATCAAAATTGATCAATACAATTTTGATATCTTGCCAAAATATTAACATACTGATATAATTTATTAGGATATTGATGTGGTGGATACAGGGATACAATGTATCACTAATATATTGATATGCTTACAATTTTCATATTAATGCATTGATAGATTAAGTTTATATATTGATATTATGTTAATATATTGACCCAATGTGTTACTATATTGATATATCGACCTAAATTAAAATACTAGTGTATCAGTATATTTATATATTATGTTAGTGCACCAATAATAGTGATGTATTGTTATCATTTATATCAGTATAACACATATTGAGGTAATCAATGCCTCATGTATTGTATATAGTGATACCATTTATATCATACAGTAATGTATTGACATAACTTAATATCGTGTTGTCTACCTTCCAGTTGCACTCATCATTTTAAAGACTGTATCAAGCAGAGTAACTCCATGTTACTTTGTCTATTGAAAGCTTTCCAACAAAACTCAGGAAAAAGAATCCCAGCTGTAATCAAATAATGACACTATTATAACAGCACTGCAGGGTGCACGGATGCATTATAACATAGAATGCAAATTCATTGAAGACATCGGTCTCTGCAGGCAACAGAACCTGTTTGAAAGACAAACTCGTTACCTCCAAAATCAATCACACAGATGCAGCCACTTCCTTCTGTATCGTCAGGGATTCGCGACCCCAAGAATGTAGTTACAGAGGTTTTTGGGGGGGAAACCAGGATGACGTCCCTGCTGGAGATGGACCTAGGGGTGCCCCTTGGCCCTGGGGCCTGGTCAGCTCCCCAGACCCCGGGAGGCCCCAGGCGGGACGGGGCGGTGATCAGGGGTGACAGAGGCCGTGCGCAGGGACCCCAGCAGGAGACAGCTGTCCAGTGACCGCACCTGGGCAGGGAGCCGCGGCGCTGCCTCCTGTCTCGTTCTGTCCATCCGTGTTGTCTGAGCCCGCAGACTGGCCCGGATGCGGCGCTCACTCTGGGGTGGGGAGGGCCACAGCGCTGCAGAACCCCTTTAGTGTTTACTTAGGAGATCCTCTGCCTCCCATTTTGCGAGGCTCACAAACATCCCTTGAAAGTCAGTGAGTGGCCCCCAAGATGCAGCTGCCCCCCAAATGCATATGTTACATGCAGACGCACGTGCGTATGCGGATGGGAGACCCTGCATATAAAATGAACTCACAGTATTTCCCCGTCACGTGTGCCTTCAAAGTGGCTAAAGAGATTGGCCGACTTTTCCAAAATCTTATTACGAGGGAAATGCAGGTATTTCAGGTTCTGTGTGAGTCGGGTGAATGATGTCGCCACACGGGCGCGGAGCTGCAGAGAGGGGATTGGGCGCTCGGCACAGCCAGGAGCCTCCTCGCTCCCTGCTAGAGCGACAGGCCTTCCCGGCATCCGCGCCCTCCTGACACGCGTGTGAGTGGGTGAGCCCGCTCCGCCTGGGGGAGCTGACATTCTCCTCTGCGACCCCGTGCGTCAGGGGCTGTCTCTCACCTATTGCTGGACGTTCACTGAGCTACTCCCAGCCGTTGGTTACTCACTGGCCATTGGTTTATGCGTGGTGGACACAAGTCTGCTTGGAGTGTTCTGGAGATAAGTGACAGCAAAATGAAGTGAGCTGGGCGAGGGGTGGGGGGAGAAGAAGGGAGGGAGAGGGTAGGTGATGGATGGATGGATGATTTGATAGATGGATGAGTGGATGGATGGAGGATGGTTGGATGATGGATGATGGATGGATGGGTGGATGGTGGATGGTGGATCGCTGGATGACGGATGGGGGATAGTGGATGATGGAGGATGGATGGACGGTGGATAAATGAATGTAGAGAGAAAGATGATGACGGGTGCAGGGACGCCTGATGGGTACATGAGTGTACATAATGGATGGATGGATGAACAGATAGATGTATGCATAGACACGCAGACAGACAGAAACAGCGGGATCTCCCCTCAGCTCAGAATACATTCACGTGTTAAGCTGTGGCCCCACCCCGTGGTCCCCACATTCTCCTTAGAACTTCATCCCCACCGCTCCATCTCGCATGCTAATATTTCTCCCCGACCGCCTCACTGCTGACCGCACCGGGGCAGGGGGCAGGTAAATCCCATCCACAGCTGACTGTTCGTGAGGCCTGTGGGGGCTGAACGTGGTCTTCGGACCCTGAGCTCTTGCTCCTCCTCCTCCGATAAAGTCCAGCAGCCACCCAGGCCCTGCCGAGCCTCTCCTGGGGTCCCTCCCGAGCCCCCTTCCCACGTCTGCCCCTTGTCTTAGGGCTGCCTATTTGCTTACTCTCTCTAGACCGCTAAATTTGATACCATCCTCCAAGGCACAACCAGTGTAGGTAGCGGTAGGATATAAAAGTTCAAATGTTTATTTTTCTAATTTCCTTCAATCCATTCTCATCTAATTTGAACTATAAGAAGACAAACAGGCTCCAGTCATTTAAACTTTCCATCAAGCCCCAGCACACAGGCTGAAAGGGAGGAACAAAATACCTCCCACCCATCCCTGTCAAAGACAATACCCAGCCCTGTTCAGGTCCAGTGCCCAGCTAACGCCAGGAGGACTCATCTGTCACAGTGTCTGTGGAGCTCATGCTAGAATTGCCTAAACAGTGTTCATTGGCAGGAGGTGACATGTTTAGTGTAATCTGAGAGTAAAATATTCACGTTGAAAACAGAGCCCATCTAGATGTGGGTGTATTTCTGGGCTCTAATCATACTCCATTGTTGTGTGTGTGTCTGTTTTTGTCCCAGTACCATGCTGTTTTAACTATTATAGCTTGATTGTATAGACTAACCTGGAAATATCCTGCCTCCATTCTCCCTCATTTTCGTCAGGATTGTTTTGGCTATTCTTTGTCTTTTGTGGTTCCATATGCATTTCAGTAATATTTGTTCTATGTCTTGGAAGAATGTCATTGACGTTCTTATTGTGATCACATTGAATCTATAAATTGCTTTGTGTTCATGGGCATTTGTAATGTTGATTCTTCCAAGCCATGAGCAGTCAATATCTTTCCATTCATTTGTCTTTTCTATTTCTTTTAACAATGTCTTTCTATTTTCTTTGAATCTTCACCACGTATGCTAGGTATGCCCTAGGTACTGCAGTTTTGTGATTACAAGTAGTGTTGTTTTCGATTTCTTTTTTCTTTTTAAAGATTTATTTATGCATAAGAGCTGGGGTGTAGGTCAGAGGTGTGGTATGTGAGAGGATTCCACAGAGACAGAGCAGGGAGCAGAATCTGCAGATTGAGTGAAATTCACTGCTGAGGGGAGCAGAGGGGAGACAGGAAAGGTTTGCTGCTCCCTGGGGTCAGCTCCCTGGCCAGGATCGAACTTGTGCTGCAATGGCTGCAGACAGCTTCATAGTGCTGAGACTTAACCCCTGTGCCACCAGGGAGGCATGGTCTTCTCTTCTAGTTCATTGTTTGCATATCAGAAGGCAACTGATTTTCATGTGTTGGTTTTGTAAGCTTCCAACTGCACTGAAGTGGCTTACTGATTTAATTAGTATTTTTCAGTGGAGCATTTAGTGTTCTCAACATATATTATTTTGTCCGCAACAGGTGTAATTGTGTTTAAGTTTAAATTCGTACAATTCATACAACCTTGAGACAGTTAATGTTTTATTGATTTAAATATTTCAATAGTGGTATACAAAATTGGAAAATGTAGGCAATAAATAGTCTCAGTGTACATTTATAATGGTCTGATATTGCATCTTAGTAATTCAATTATGTATTGAATTCTCATTATGTTCCATAGCTTTGACCAGTAAACTATGACATTATCAAGAATTAATAAGAACGAATTTATTTATCATCAGAAAAAATAAACTGCGAATGATTTAAAAGAACAGTAGGAAGTTTACAATCAGAAGTTCAAAGACTGAGATTTTACATTTTGTGTCTCTATTCCTGGCTGCCTCCAAATTCCTTAAGTGCCCGCATGGAGCTCACCTGCTTGGGGGCAGGCCAGCCTGAGGAACGCCCTCCCAGGGCAAACATTGAAATTGAGTCAAACAACCTGATATCCAATTGGAACTGCATTTTATCATGAAATATTTAGGTGTGAAATTTTGAAATTTTGGACATCACAGACGGGAAAGCAATGGTCTAGCGCAGTTAGCAAATGAGGAGGGGAGACCTTACCTGCCCAAATGTAAACCTTCAAAGCATCTCAGGGTTTTGTCAAGATCTTTAAAGAAACACATTGATTCTTATTTGGATTGCATTGATTTTGTAAGTTGCTTTGGGTCCCAGGGGGCATTTGTAATATTAAATCTTTCTAAGCCATGAGGAGGGATTGTCTTTCCATTTCCTTGTCTTTCCTTTATATTTTAACAATGTCTTACTGTTTGCTTTGTGTGTTCAACTCCTTTGTTAGATTTACTCCTAGGTACTTAGTTTTGTGATTTGAAGTGGGATTGTTTTCTTAATATCTTCTCTTCTAGTTTATTTTTTGCTTATAAGAAGGCAACTAATTTTCATGTGTTGAATTTGTAGCTTCCAACTACACTGAAGTGAATTATTGATTTAATTAGTTTTTTTTTCAGCAGAGTCTTTGTGCTCTCAGCAAATATTATGTTGTCCAAACAGGTTTCATTGTGCTTAAATGTTAAAATTCATACAACCTTGACCGTTAAGATTTTATCGATTTAAACATTTATTTATGTTATACAACGCTGACCAGATGTAGGCAATGAATAGCTCAGTATATGTTTATAATGGTCTGATATTCCATTTTCTTAATTCCATACATTCATTCAGTTCTCTTTATATCCCATTACTGTCATTGACCAGTAAACAATACAGTATCAAGGAGTAATATTAACAAAGTTATTTATCATCAGAAAAAATAAAAAAATGCCAGGCACTTAAAAGAAGAGTCCTAAGTTGTCAACCCAGAATTAAAAGCTCAGTGATTTGCAGCCTTTTGTCTTCTATTCCTGGCTGCCTCCAAATTCCCCTCGTGCCCACAGGGAGCTCACCGGGGCTGGAGGCAGGTCAGCCTGATGAGCCCCTCGGGGGCAAACTGTTGAGAATGAGTGAAATGATCTAATATCCAATTGGAAATGCATTTTATCACGAAATATTTAGGTGTGAAGTTTTCAAATGTTGGACTTAACAGACAGGAAAGCAAAGGTCTGGTGCAGGCAGCAGA
The DNA here is from genome assembly GCA_004024925.1 of Scalopus aquaticus. Taxonomy (NCBI): domain Eukaryota; kingdom Metazoa; phylum Chordata; class Mammalia; order Eulipotyphla; family Talpidae; genus Scalopus; species Scalopus aquaticus. The sequence continues at coordinate 9,088 of PVIJ01021750.1, forward strand.
CGCGGCGCTGAGGCCAGACAGGGCCACACGCACGGGGCGTTCACCTGCCCACATGTCAATCTTCTTCCAAATCTCTAAATGTCTTCAAGTCTGCAGTAAATGGTAGTGTTATTGTATTGTAATAAAACCCAATCTGTTTTATCTCTTGAACATCACCCTATGGAAAAGCTGACACTCAGGGTGAGATTACCAGTAACAATGTGCCCAACGGGACACTGTCCCCAAATTCCCAGACATTCTCGGTAATTAAATAAATGGAGACGAACACAGGAATACAGTGGGGTGTAATGTAGTGAGTGCCGTTCCTCAATGAATTCTGGAAAAATCAGAAGATGGTGTTGTCCACTCGCTATTATTTTGTTTTCACACTATGGCTCCCCAAACCATGGGATCTCCGGGTTGAGAGTTACAGAAACGGAGAAGAGCAAAAAGTGGCTTCAAGTTCAATTCCCTCCGTATATATACAATATCAAAAAGCACCTAAGCGTTAACAAGAGGAACAATTAAATCTAATACAGTGTATGAAGTGATCTGAAATATACTTTAAAAAGTACTATATGTTTTAAAGTATACAGTGAATTTATAAGTAATTATAAGAACATAAAGGTGGATACAATGTAAAAAATAAAACAAGTGTTGGTGATGGAGTCATGAACTCATCTTCTCCATTATAGTTTGGTGAGAGTCCCCTTCATCAGTCTCCCCACAGCCGTCTTCATGGCCTGGTTTCTCAGACTGTAGATGACGGGATTAAAGGTGGGGGGCATCACCGTGTAGAAAGTAGAAATGACCAGGTCAGACATGGACGGAGTCCCTGAGGTTGGCTTCAGAAAAGCAAAGCCTCCAGTGGAGAGAAACAGCACCACAACCAGCAGGTGGGGAAGGCAAGTGGAGTAGACTTTGGCTTTTCCTTCTGTGGACGGAATCTTCCTGACAGCAGAGAAGATGTGCACATAGGAGATGACAATGAAAATAAAACAGCAGAAATCCCACGCCACACTAATTATAATGGGCAGAAGTTCATTCATTAAATTTTCTGAGCAGGAAGTAGCCAGTAACTGGGGGATGTCACAGAAGAAATGATGGACCACGTTGGGCTCACAGTAGGACAAAGAGAAGGTTCCAGCTGTGTGTATCACAGCGATGAAGCCCGCACCCAGCCAGGACACAGCTGCCAGCTGCACACACCTGTCCCTGCTCATGAGGACCTCGTAGTGCAGGGGGCGGCAGATGGCAGCATAGCGGTCAAGGCTCATCGCCGTGAGCAGGTGCAGCTCTGCAAATGCTGACAGAATCATCAGGAAGACCTGGAGCACACAGCCTGGGAAGGAGATGGAGCTGCTGTGCGTCAGAGCATTGGCAATGGACTTGGGCACCGTGGCCGAGATGAGGAACAGGTCCGTGAAGGACAGATTCCTCAGGAAGAAGTACATGGGCGTGTGGAGCTGCGGGTCCAGGGTGGTGATGACCACGATGAGCCCGTTCCCCAGCAGGGCGCACAGGTAGGCCAGGGAGAAGAGCAGTGGGTGCAGGAAGCCCATGTTCCCGTGGGTGGGGAACCCCAGGAGGACGAATTCTGTCGCCTCCGTGAGATTGGGCACCGCTGGAGACATCACTGGCATCAAGAGTCTAGACTGAAACGCCGTCTGCCAGAGCTGGACATGCGGCGTTTATCTGCACGTGGCCAGCACTGTCCTTCCCCTCGTGGTCACTCTCTGGGCCCTGCTGAGCGTCTTCACCCCACAGGGACCCCAGTTCCTGCTCTGCTCGACCTCGTGGCCTCAGTGACTGGAAGGTGCCGCCCTTGTCCACGCAGCTGTGACGATGCTGAGGGCAGAGAATCCGCTGACTCAGCCGCTGAGCACAGGCTCTGCCCAGACTCGCTGCACCAGGGATGGGGCCAGCCCACTGAGCCGGCCCCGTCCCCTCCTCTCCCGTCACCAGCCCCCAGGTCAACTCAGCTCCCCGGAGCGGGACACTCAAGGAGCCTTAGGGAATGTGAACCCAAATCCCGCCTTTGGGGTCTTCCAACTGCCACACCCCCAAACCCCACGCAGGCCCCGCTCACAGGCGCACATGAGAGATCAGTGGACACGGCCCCCGGGGTCTGTGCTGCTCTCAGCACCCACGACATTCAGCACAGAATGGGGCGGGGTGTGCCCAGCGCCCCGAGTCTGGTCTGACTCTGTCTCCCCCGCTCCTGCGTCCTGTGACCCCGGGGGTGACCTCCTGCTCTGCTCACCCCGGTCATGTCCGCCCACCCTGCCCCTCCCCTGAGGAGCCAAGATTGTTTCTCCTCCAGCTCCTTCCTCCCCGTCACACCCACACGTCCCCCCTGAGGGTGAGCTTGTCCCCCACGGCCCCGTCCCCGCTGTCCCCATCAGACTCAGCACATCTGGGCCGGGGGCGGCGGCTCCGGGCGGGTCAGACGGTCTGTGGGTGCGGCTGTCCCTGCCGGGCACGGGCCGGGGCCCTCCGTGTGCGGGTTTGTTCCTCACCCCAGGCCCGTCCGTGAGGGGACGTCTGGGCCCGGGGCAGCCCCCACTCTCCTCCTGCTCCCCAGTCTCACCCTCACCTCCCTCTGTGGGGTGACGGAGGGGGTCCTGGTAAAGGCAGGATATTATATAGAATGTAGTTATGTAAATAGCTGTACTAGGTTAATGGAAATGATTATAGATATTTAAGAAAAAGATTAATTTAGGACATTCTGCAAACAAGGACATGGAAATCTTTTTGGATAATTTAAAATACAAATTTGCCATGATAAAATAACACTTGATGCATCTCTGTCCCTGGCCCTGACCAAATCCCGTGGCTTCCTCACCTCACAGCCTCAGGCAGGGACGGAGTTTAACAACGTCCCTGACGCTCCCGTGTGTGAACAGACAGAATCGCACGTCTGTGTCTCCCTGTGTGAGAGAAATAAAATTATCAACAAAAATTCTCTAAAATTCATTGACTGTCTGGATCACCTCTATGCCATCGTATGTGGGTGACTGAAATGTCCAGCACCCCTTTTTCCCAGAGGGAACCCCAGCCCCAGGGAGCGGGGTCAGCGTCCTCTAAGGGGGGCTCCGCGTCTGCTCTGGGTCCGACCCCCTGGCACTTTCCCCTCCCCCCGCGCCCATCCCCGCTAAGTGCAGGGGGAACATCTAGGATCTTCCCAGGGGACAGACTCCGTCTGTGGGGGCAGGACTCGCCCCCCAGACCCCGGAGCCAGGCCGGGCTCATCACACCCCTTTTTCAGCAATGAGCATCATTGCAAATTTCCCCCGAATCTCTCCTTTATCACCGTGTACTCAGGATCATGTGACTGTGTCTGTCACTGACACTCTCAGTTTCTCTGTGCTGCAGTCACAGTCATGAGCAATCTCTGCCACACAGACCAGAGAGGAAGTTCTTCTCACATGACAAATGTATTAAAGTCAAACCTTTAAACACCTCAAATTAGATAAAACAGATTTCCTCACACTGAAGTTCACTCAGGACAATATGGCATTGAGAAACTGAACAACTTCAGCATATTTAGAATCAGTTTTCACTATTTATGAAGTGAATAGCTCAGCCACTGTGCTTTCCCAGTCTACAGTGAAGCTTGAAATCTATACACTTGCAAGTCTGAACGGGTGCTGCTCTGACAGGGTTGGGTGGCAGATACCTGCAATCAGGGGGGCAAGTCTCAAATGCCTTGTGGAGTCTCTCCTCCGAGGTTGTCCCATCGCAGCACAGAGGGCGTCCCGGCCTCTCACTCCATGGCCGCGGCGTGTGTGTGTCCTCTGGACACTCCCAGGATCCACCCTCCGTCCTCTGCCGCCTCCGTGGACAGAGCAGGGGCCTCGGGCGGGGCTATTTGCCCTCTGGTGCTGGCGCCTGGGAGTTGGTCACTGTCCAAGACTCCGTCCCTCAGGGACTTCACTCCAGGGGGACAAGTGTATGTGTCTAATTGGCTGTATTAATTGGCATTTTCCTATAGCACCTCCCAGTGGTCATTAGTGCACTGAGTTTGTGGATGTAATTTTATTTGTGGTTTACACCTCTAATGAAATGATTGTAAAAATCCTCATTTCCAGATTCCATTCATCATCTGTTGTGTCTGCTGTGTTTGGTGACTTCATTAAAAGCCATGGAATGAGTCCATGTCCCAGAGAGCTGGACAGTCACCATCACCCACCATGTGCCCTTCATGGAGAGACCTTGAGAGACAGGCTAAGGGAAGGATGAAGGAATGATTGAGGCAGGAAGGAAGTGAAGGAAATGAAGAAAGGACGGAAGGAACGAAGGGAGGTATAGTGGGGAGGAGAGAGAAGGAGAAATTCAACTAAAGTGAAAGTCCAAGGGGAAAAGTACCAACTCCTCTGCAATAGCAATTCGTACTGTCTCTTAGAAATTACTTATTCATGCAGTTCTTTCCCGTTTTAGCACCTATAACTCTTCACTTAAATTATAACTGTTGTTATGTTTGAATAGTTTTACTTTAAGTCCTAACAGTATAGGCAGGTATTAGGTATTCTGTACATGGTATCATATTACCTAGGTTTTGCTATCATGATTATAGTGACATCATGTATTTGGAAAAAGGTGCTTACTCTGTTTTTAGTTTTTCTTTTGTACATTGTGAGGTAGTGATCTCGTATTATTCTGTTGCATGTGACTGTCCATATTTCTCAATGCCATTTCCCCACTTTCTTTGTTCTAGTGCATACTTCTGCCTCTTTTGTCATGGCTTAACTGTCCATCTAGATGTGGGTGTATTTCTGAGCTCTAATTATTTTCCATTGGTCTGTGTGTCTATTTTTTTTTATCCCAATACCATGCCATTTTAACTATTATAGCTTTGTCGTATAGACTGACCCTGGAAGTGTGGGTCCTCCTTCCATCCTCACTTTTTTAAGAATTGTTTTGGCTGTTGTGGGTCTTTTGTGGTTCCATGTGTATTTCAGTAATGGTTGTTTCATATCTTTAAAGATTACCAATGAATTTTTCATTGGGATTCCATTGAATCTGCATTTTCATTGGAGTTGCAGGACTTTTTGTAGTGTTAATTCTTCCAAGACATGAGCGGCGAATATCTTTTCATTTCTTTGTCTTTTCTATTTCTTTTAACAATGTTTTCTTTGAACTTCACCTCCTTTGTTAGTATTACTACTAGGTACTTATTTTTGTGATTGTAAGTGGATTGTTTTCTTAATTCTACTCTTCTAGTTCATTGTTTGCATATAAAAAGGCAATTATTTTTCACACGTTAATTTTGAAAGCTTCCAACTACACTGAAGTGGCTTATTGATTCAATTAGTTTTATCCGTGGAGTCTTTCGCATTCCCAGCACATATTATGCTATCTACAACAGGTTTAATTGTGTTTAAATGTTTAAATTCATACAGCCTTGAGACATTTAATGTTTTATTACTTTACAATTATATTTATAATATACAAAGCGAGGAAAATGTTGGAAATGAACAGTCTCAGCATATGATTATAATGGTCTTATTTCAATCTTCTTAATTCAATACATGAATTGAATTCTCACTATATCCCATATTTTTGATTGACCAGTAAACTATGACAGTATCAAGAATTAATATTAACAGTTATTTATCATCAAAAAAATAAAAATGTCAATCACATAGAAGAACAGTGGCAAGTTGTCAAAGCAAAAAATCAAAGACTGAGATTTTACCAATCTACAAACAGTTCTAGGCTGGTCTCCAAATTCCCCTGGTGCCCACAGGGAGTTGATCACCTGGACTGGAGGTTGATCAGCCTGATGAGTCCTCTCAGGACAGACTGTTTGAGAATGAGTTAAATGATCTGATATCCAAATGGAACTCCATTTTACCATGAAATAAGTTGGTGTGAAATTTATAATATTGCACGTCACTGACAGGAAAGCAAAGGTCTAGCGCAGGCAGCAGATGCAGAGCTGAGGCCAGACAGCAGCTGCATGCACAGGATTTTCCTGCCCAAATTTAAATCTTCTCCAATTCATTGCATGTCTTTACGTCTACACTAAATGACAGTTTTATTTGATTGTACGTTAATATGAAACATTTTCTCATTTGAACAATTCCATATGGAAACGGAGACACTCTGGTAAGATTACCTGTCATAATGTGCAAATTGTCCCCAAATTCCCAAGGATTCTTCATTATTAAATAAATGGGGAAAAACACAGGAGTAAAGTAGGTTGTAATGTTGTGAGTACCATTCCTCAACTAATTCTGGAAATATTAGAAGATGGTGTAGTTCAAGAGCCATTATTTTGTTTTAACCATTATAGCTTACAAAGTTCTCTTATTGTTTCCAAAAATGCTAATCAATACGTTAGAGTAAACTTTTGGTAATTATACAGCACGTGTAATTAACAGCTTTCAGACTCACTTTCTCCCTTCTGGTCCCACCATGCCCTGAGTGTGTTTGTGCCCAGTGGGGGCAGCTCTCCACACCAGGGCTCACAGAGGGTCTCTGTCAGTCACCTGTGAGCTCCTGACCCACAGTCGGTCGTGACTGCTCAGATTCTAACTCGGATCCCAAGGCCTGATTTACGCCACGAAGGGCCCACTGACTGAGGAAAGGGGCGTCTGTCCCAGCCGTGGCCTCTGACCACACACGTGACCAAGAGGGTCAGTGACATTGAAGGGGAAGCTCTTTACAGGCAGGAGACACTGACCAGTTAGAGAACTTCTGCTGAAAACTGAAACTGAAATCTGACCATTGGATCTCTAGGTGGAGAGTTACAGAAATGGAAAACAGCAAAAAGGGGGTTGAGTTCAATTCCCTCCAGTACACAGGAAATATCACAAAGCACCTGGGTGTGAAGAAGGGGAACACTCAATGCTAATAGAATATATGAGCAGCATACTAAAAGTCATCTTAAATCAATTTAAAAGGGAGCATATATTTCTAATTTATACAGTGGAATTACATGTAATAGAAAAACAAATTGTACTATAAACTGAAAATTTTAAATGATTGTCTCGTAATGGAGTCATTAACTCATCCTCTCAAATACATTTTGGTGAGTGTCCCCTTCATCAGTCTCCCCACAGCCATCTTCATGGCCTGGTTTCTCAGACTGTAGATGACAGGATTAAAGGTGGGGGGCACCACCGTGTAGAACATAGAAATGACCAGGTCAGATATGGACGGAGTCCCTGAAGTTGGTTTCAGATAAGCAAAGCAAGCAGTGGAGACAAATAGCACCACAACCAGCAGGTGGGGAAGGCAAGTGGAGTAGGCCTTGGCCTGACCTTCTATGGACGGAATCTTCCTGACAGCAGAGAAGATGTGGGCATAGGAGATGACAATGAAAGTAAAACAGCAGGAATCCCACAATGCACTAATAAGAATGGGGACAAGTTCTGTCATTAAACTTCTTGAGCAGGAAATAGCCAACAACTGGGGGATGTCACAGAAGAACTGGTGGACCACGTTGGACTCACAGTAGGACAAGGAGAAGGTTCCAGCTGTGTGCATCACAGAGATGAGGCCCCCACCCAGCCAGGACACAGCTGTCAGCTGCACACACCTGTCCCTGCTCATGAGGACCTCGTAGTGCAGGGGGTGGCAGATGGCAGCATAGCGGTCAAGGCTCATCACCGTGAGCAGGTGCAGCTCTGTATATGCTGACAGAATCATCATGAAGACCTGGAGCGCACAGCCCGGGAACGAGATGGAGCTGCTGTGTGTCAGCGCGTTGGCAATGGACTTGGGCACCGTGGCCGAGATGAGGCAGAGGTCCGTGAGGGACAGATTCCTCAGGAAGAAGTACATGGGCGTGTGGAGGTGCGGGTCCAGGGTGGTGATGGCCACGATGAGCCCGTTCCCCAGCAGGGCGCACAGGTAGGCCAGGGAGAAGAGCAGTGGGTGCAGGAAGCCCATGTTCCCGTGGGTGGGGAACCCCAGGAGGATGAATTCTGTCACCTCCGTGAGATTGGGCACCGCTGGAGACATCACCTGTATTAAAGAGAAAAGATGAAAAACTGGTCAAATCTTCCAGTATTCAACATGAAATGGGTTATAACCACAGGATAAGAATTCAATGTATTTACTAGATAATTACCTCTTCTAGGTCCTATTGAGTCTAGTATCATCATCTGCATATTCTGCTTTATTCACCCTTTTATTTCCATCTCATGTGAAGGTGCCATTATTACAGTGTCCAAACATGTCCCCCCAAATGGTGAAGGCCTAAACATTTCAGTTGACCCCTAAAAACTTCAGGAATTTTAATCTCAAATCTCTGAACACACCCAACTGACAGTCTCCCCACCCCCAGCCCAGTCCCGCTGCTCTCGCCTCCTGCCCAGGACCCAGCGTCTCAGCCCAGCCCACCCCGAGAGGTTGTCCAGGCCCCAGCCCCAGAGGAAATGGGACCACACAGAGCACCCCCACCCCAGAGTCTGTCCTGCCCCCCCTGCACAGCCCTCGGTCTGAGAGGCCCCCAGGGACAGGGGTGAGCAGGGGGCGGCGGGGGCGGGTCCCTGTTTTCCTGCTCCAGCCCCGACCCGGTCACGGCGCGGAGTGACCTGTGCTGAGCGTCCCCTGAGGCGTGTTCTGCCCCCTCCTCTGTCACCTCCTCACCCCGGGGCCTCGAGCTGACTCCTGGTCCCCGTTTCCTCGTCTCCGTGTCTCCCCCTGACCCGACTCTCCCACATCTGAGGATTCAGAGACCCTGTTCCCTGCAGAGTCTCCC